>JASCZW010007184.1:0-99047 GCA_034211315.2 Aedes japonicus
AATATAGTAGCCCTCTCATCGATGGAATCGGAATACATCGCACTTAGTGAAGCAGCACAGGAAGTTCTATGGCTACGAAGACTACTCGCTGACCTAGGATTTAAACAGCAGGAACCTACAGTATTGTGCGAAGATAATCAATCATGCATTGCCTTTGTACGATCAGAGCGGGTAGGTAAACGATCTAAACCTATCGAGACGAAGGAGATGTTCGTACGCGATCTGTGTGAAAAAGGCGAGATACTGCAGTACTTATGTTCGGAGGAGATGATCGCAGATGCACTAACGAAGCCATTGGGGACTGTTGGGAACCTGAAGCTGTCGAAGAAATAAGAACTAACCAGAGACGAGTTCATTGGTACATCAGGTAAAGATTAAGGAGGAGTGTTGTCGAAATTAGTTCACCTGGCTAATCGTTTACCTTGTTCCATATAATTCCATTTCCGTACTGGCAGCGCTGCTGTCAGTTCATCATGTAGAACTGTGTAGAGAAGAAAACCTACGCCATTTTTGTAAAACGTGAATTCAATACAACAGACGCTTTTTCTATTTTTTGAAAGTCTATGTTTTGTCATTACGGACATAGAGAAATTTCCCCACCAATCTTCCAACAACCTACAAAATCAGCTGGCTATCTTGGCGTTACATAGACAGCAAGCTAAATTTCAAGGAGCAGGTTGACAAAACTGTCACAAAGTGTAACGTTCTGTTGGAACCACTGTACCCTCCCCAGGCCCAAAAACGCTCGCATACAAATTTTCACGCCGATCACTTTAGTAGTTTCCGAGTATTTAAGGGTCAGACAGACTGACAGAAATTCATAGATATAGATTGAAATACAAAAAAGAAATCTTTTGATTTAATTCAAACAACTGTCTGTCCGTGTAAGTCAGCAAACGTTTTTGTGAGCTATTCATTAACTCCAAATTGGAAAGTTAAGTGCGAATAGTCCCAACAATCAATTACTAGCGACATAAAATTGACTCACTACTTTAAAACCGTATTGTTTACAACTGTTGAAGCGCTATTCCGAACATCTCATCCCTGTCACCTTCATGGAATTCATTTGATCACGACATCGGAATTAGGTGAAAAGGGTGATGTGAAAGTGAAGTGAAAGTTAAGGTGAAAGTGAGAACGATAGCATGGTGCCTCATCCTACTTCACCAAAGTGACAGAAGTCACTCCCATTCTCGGAATTCCAGTGCGAGGCCCAATAAGGCCCATTGTTCTCAATCGCTAAAAAAAATCCTCTTTAAATTGTAGAATCATATTTATTTTGAATACTAACCGTGCACAGTTTCATACAAAAGCAAAGAAAAACATATTACAAATTATACAATGGAAATGTAAATGCTTGTAATCTAAAACTAATGAATGGTGTATTAAATAAAACCGTTGTCAAGTTTAAAAAAATCTAAGTTTTAATGATACATAGAGTTTACTTATGATGTGTACCTAACTATATGCCACATCGCATAACTGTCCATGTTCTATGTGATGCCTATATCATGGACAGTTATGCAATAACGCGTATAGAATATTTAAATGCTTAACGTGGTTTGCTTTGGAAATATGCCTACATTCCTGAGTGTAACTTCGAGTAGCTTGCATTTGTTTTTGTTTGTTTTTTTTTTGTTTTTTCATTTTGCACTTAGCTTGTTTCATTATTTTCTAAAGTTTTGAACTTTTACTACATGTTTCAAATAGAAAAATACACACCTTAACTTTTATGACGATTTCGGTTGTACGAATCTCGGTTTGCTGAAATCTCGGTAAAATTAAAGTTTGATACCAGCGGTACTGCTACGCACTGCGAACAAACTATTTTCTCGCTAATACTATCAGTTAAATTGCTGGGTGCTCGGCTGTGCGGATCTCGGCAAAAGATACGAAAAAAAGCCGAGCTCTACTGACAAGAAAAACGTGAGTATAGATCTATGCAATGAAACGCTAATGCGTGCCCTAAAACCATGTGGAGCTATTCTATCATCCGATCGATGGCCACCGGAAGAACTTCTTGACGCTGGGTTCGATCGGCCTTCACGATACTACCGGCAGCTGTTGAGGCTCTTTCGGTTTGTGAGTCTTGTTGACGTGAACGTTCAGATTGCTGCGCTGGGTGAATGTCTTGCCGCAGAGATCGCACTTGTACGGCCTCTCGCCGGTGTGGGTATTAACGTGCAATTTAAGGTTGAAGCTTTGGGAAAATCCCTTCCCACAGTATGGACACTGGTGCTTTTTCGGCGGAACTGAACGTTGCGATTCCGCTTGTTGAAGATGCCTGCTCCTCAGGTGAAGGACCATCTGATCCATGGAGGAAAACGCCCGATCGCATTCATTACACTTGAAAGGCCGTTGAGGATCGTGCGATGCCTTCATGTGATAGTTCAGATTACTTTTCTGAGCGAAAGTCCTTTTGCATAGATTACATGTGTACGGTTTGTAGCCAGTATGAGTATTAATGTGCGCCTTAAGGTTTCCAGATTGATTGAAATATTTGTCGCAGTGAGGACATTTCCAGTGCTTTTTATCCTTCACGAAGACAACCAAAGATTTGAGATCAATATCAGCAGGGGTCAAAGTATAGGACTTTTCCATCCGATCGTAACTATCATCAAAGCTATCGGTAAAAGAATCATTGTCCGTATCTTGGTTCATACCGGAGGAAGCTTTAATCAAGAATGCTCCTCCGTTGACGCCCATGGCATCTTCATAATCCATTCCATTCCAACTACTGTTTTCCTCCTTGATGTCTCATCGATCCCGTGCTGATAAAACTATCTTCATTCTCATCTTCGCTGTGTAATCCAAAAATATCTGGAACCACCTCGATCGTAACATTCTCCATCTTCTCCAGCTTGGTTTGAAATATTTCTTCGCACCTCGAGCATTGCTCTCGAAATTTGTACATATCAGTTACCCTCAGCTTGCATTGCTGACAAATCGATGATAATATTCCATTCGCCGGTACCAACTAAAACAAAATCCCTTTGATTATCACCACTATTCTGATAGATTATTAAAACACGAATTTTTGCCTACCTTTACCGAAGTGCATTGGAAGATTTTCTCACTCAAATGTTCGTCAGATTCGTTGAAGAACAAATCTTCCATTGTCCCATTGGTTCCAAGGCATAGTCTACAGATCGAACGACAAATCGAAAGATCTCTGAAAAGTGAATAAAAATGACAGAGAAAAATGTGATGCATAGCTATCCAAATCGATCAATGCGAAAATAGTGCTATTGCTCGTTAATTAAATTTTATAACCTCATTCGTTGCTAGCTATTGGAAAAAAAACGCTTTGCTCTAGATCGAGAGCGTCCTCGAGGAAAAGCCAAAACCGTCCCAAAAAGCGGTTGAATTACTGACATCTACTTACACATTTTCCATCAACTGATCGTAATCCATGGTAGTAGACGAAACTAAAGAAGTTTCCCACGCAAAACATACAATTTTAACACAAAATTAGTACCAATTTATAAATTTTACCCTGCGTGGAACGGTCACACAGGATATTCTTATTAAAACAAATTCAGAACTTCTTTGAATTCAATTCCAAATCTGACACTTCCTTCGACGCTGGATTTTACCGAACGAACGCGAGAGGTAAACAAAAACCAATTACATGCGGTAGAATGCAGCCCTAAAAACAATCTTTCTGGTGCTTCAGTGTTGCCAGGGCATATAAATGGATATTAACCACAATATTCTCATACATTTTTAAAAACACTTCGTAAAAATACCTAAACGAGTGTTATTGAAAAACTGGTAAAATTTAAATTAACACTTGCCTTAATAACTTTTCACAAAACCAAACAGTGGAAAACTGAAACACTTTGTCAAACTATTACTTGGAAATACAAACGAATTCCTTTAAATTTCACTATAAAAAGCTTATTCTTTTACAGATAGGCCTATTTTTGCAGCGACCTACAGACTTCTTGAGTGTCGAGTGCAGGAGTGTGTGTTTTGCATGCATCTACACGGTAAGCTTCCTTTACCCATTAATGGGTACGATTTATTATTATTGTTATTCCTCCTGTGGCTTTTTTACGCATTTTACTGAAAAACTGCGTCTACCCTGCGTCTGGGTAGACGTCGTTTTACGGTAAAATGCGTAAAAATTTCCACAGAAAGAATAACAATAATAATAAATCGTACCCATTAATGGGTAAAGGAAGCTTACCGTGTAGGAACATAAAAATCTTTTTAAGACTACCCAAGTAACCACGAGTCTATAACAACATAATAGCATGCATATATATCCAGGTAACCAATAAGCATTAGCATATGCATTACATCAACCCTAAATCTGCATTTCAGATGCTACAAGCATTATATTATCATTATATCAGCATCTTGAAAGCTATCGGTTGTAAAACTGCATTTCAAATGCTATTTAAATGCTTGTAGCCTGTAATAAGCATTTCGAATGCAAAATAGCATTAATGAAGCATTATCATAGCATTGGAGTAAAGCAGCCGTATATTGGGCCAAAAGTGGCATTTATGTTGCATTTACGGCGACTTAAATGCTTGATAGGCTGCCGTATAGACGCTTTGGAACTGCTTATTGGTTACCTGGGTGGATAGGGAATATGCATTACGTCTAGTGCATCATTGAAGTTGGATTAAAGCTGAAAAGGGCCCCACTAAGATCGAACCGATCGAACAATTGCAATATCTTTTGTTATACCATAAGACGTTGCTAAAGTAGCATTATTACATTGGTAAGGCATCAATACATTCTTAAAGCTAATCTAACGCTTCATTCATGGTTTACAGTTCGGGAAAAGCATCACGGGATTTAGAAACGGGATTTCGCACGCGATTTGGCACGGGAAATTTTCCAGATGACGTTTCTTCAAATTTTTCCATACTAAATGACAAGCAAAGTTTGCGTCTCAGATTTTGCATATTGTTTACATTTGTGTAAGTTTTTTCTTGCAGGAAGCACTAAAAAATAGACAGTTTTGAAGACCGGGCCGGATTTCTCACAAGTTTTGCTGTATCAAAATAAATGCTAGAAATTTACGAATTATTTTGTTTATGTTCAATTTAACGATGTATGGTTTTACATAGTCGATTCACTCAAAGTATCCCATCAGTACTTCCGGCACTCCTGCACAGGAAAAAATCTACCATTTCACCCGACTATGCCTATCTTTAAAACTACCATGAAATTTCAGTCAAATTTACTACGTTTATGGTAAAACCTTCAACGTTTGTGGTACATTTTACAGACCTCATATTGAAATCTACCGCAACATGGTTGATCTAATCGCAGGCATGGTAAAATCAAACGCATTTATAGTCAGCTGAAAATTGTTGGTGATTGCGCTTAATTTAATCACAGACAGACGTTTAAGCAAGAACAAAACTAATCGATAACTTTGTGTAAATTTTCAAATCGCTAGCAAGCGCTAGCGTTAGCCATTGCTGCTTCACTAACGCCACGTGGTTTACTTAGTCGAGGTGCCCTCTGATGTGGTGAAGTTGCGGCATCTGCTAGCATGTCAAAATATCACACCATCGTTCGCCACACGCCTCCCGATATTAACACGATGTTTTGACGTGCAATTAGATGCCCCATAGCGGTTACAAAACTGACAAATTTGCTTTTTGCTAGTTGCTAATTGTCATTTGGCGATTCCTTTTAAATTGACGGTTGCGAAATTTTACACACGCTGAGATTCAAGCTTGAATGGCTGTGATTTAACCTTCGAAATGGTAATTCTGCTATCGTGAACATAATGAAGACCGGATGAAATTTAAGTTATTCCTTCACGAATTTTTCGAACTTTGGATCGAATGCTCTTCATCAAGTTCCGGACAAGTGTTGCATCGCATTTTTGGACGCTTGAGCCCACATTTTTTTGAACTCCTGCATGTTCCCAGCTGCCTTACCAGTCTTCTTGAAGACCCTCTTCACGATTGCCCAGTAACGTTCGATGGGTCGCTGAGGGCAATTTGGTGGATTGATATTTTTCTCAACGAAATCTATACCCTTTTCCGCAAGCCAATTGAGAGTGGTTTTGGCATAGCGAGCCGACGCTAAATCCGGCCAAAACAGTGGAGGTGTACTATGCTTCTTATATAAAGGCAACAATCTCTTCTGGAGACACTCAGAACGATAGATTTCCGCGTTTATAGTTCCGGTAGTGTAAAAAATAGTTGACTTCAAACCACAGGAACATATTGCTTGCCATACCAGTACCTTTCGACCGAATTTCTCCACTTGAATCGACCTGTCCGCATCGCTCACATCCTCCCCAATGACAGCAGTAAAGTATTGTGGACCTGGTAGGGTTTTTGAGTTCTCCTTTACATAGGTCTCATCGTCCATCAAAACGCATACATCCGGACGCTGCAAAAGACGCGAATACAATTTCCGGGCCCTTGTTGCTGCTCGCTTCTTCTGTTCTGCCCTTTGTTTCGAGATTTTCTGCTTCTTGTAGGTCTCCAGGTGGTTTCGCCTCTTGATACGCTGGATCATTCCGACACTCGTTCCTGCTTTTTTGGCCAAATCATGTATTGACATTGATTTGTTCTTCATGATTAGAGATTCCATTTTCTGCTCCAGTTTTGGGTTGGAAGAACCACGTTTTCTGGCTCTTCCTGGTAGTTCATCCAAAGAATAGTGTTCCCCAAACTTATTAATGATGGTTTTAACACTCGCATGATGAATTCCAAACCGCTTCGCCAATTTTCGCATAGTAATACCTTTCTCACTTAGCCATGTGTTCAGAACCTTAATATTCACTTCCTTTTCAATACGCGACATTTTGAAAACGCAGAGTTTGAACCGCACAAACAAGTAAACAAAAGAAAGCTGACAGTCAAACGCACAGCATGCAGTGTTTAGAGCCTAAAAACCATCACAAATACATGCGTACAACGCAAATGTACGTGGATAGCTTATATTCTATACACTCCTTAAAATAGCACAACGGATTTGTTAGCAAATAGCATCTTTAGCTGTTTTGTTGTACCAACTAACAAGCAAGGATGTTTTAAAATTTCTTGGCAAAGAGCTACTTTAATGTCAATCTCCTTGTTCCGTTTTGTCGTTTTTGCTACGCATTTCTTTTTTGTTTGGAATGAGGGGCACGCAGATCATTCTACTGAGTGTGTCGTATTGAAAATACGTCCAGATTTAACTCGATTTACAGAGTATTTACAAAAACTTTAGAATATTTAAAGTAATCAAAAGTATTTTAAAGAACTCAAAGAAACCAAAAGTATTTGAAAAATATTTTAGCTACTCAAAGAGTATTTGAATTGCATTTAAAGTTCTGAAAAGTATTTTATGAGTATTTGAGTACCTGAAAGTATTTAAAGAGATTTAAAAGGACTCAAATATATTTAAAATACTTGAGTGTTTTAAGAGTTCTACACTCTCGTTCCATTCTACTCAATAATTGAGTGGAATTGTATTCCATTCTCTTTTACTCACACGTAAATGTTACTTAATGCTCTCATCTAATTTTCCGTTAGAAAAAAAAGAACAATACAAATGAAAGAGAGCGTGTTTCGAGCGTGTTCTTAATCAATGTTCAAGGTTCTACCTACACGCTATTATTAGAACTACTCATATTGAGTTGAAATGTTATTGGGTCAAAACCGAGGTCAACAGAGAAACCTTATTAGATGTGGTAAATTTAATATTGGACACAATCATCTTGAGTTCTGTCACTGCAGTGCATTTTTCAAGTTATAAATTTTAAATTAATAAATTCTCGCTAAACTAGACCAATTTGGAATAGAAATCATAATAGAAAAACTGAGTGGTTAAAATGTGCTCACTTGTACTCGAGGTATTTAAACTGTAATCCAATATATGTATTTGTTGTTTAGAATGTTAATTGTAGTCTAAATATATTTAAAGGAATTTTAAATACTTTACATGTACTAAATGGTACTCGAGGTATTGATTTGGATTTCTTAGGTATTTAAAATTATTGAAAAGTGTTTAAAATGTATTTTATGGTACTCAAAGCATGTCTTTGTAATAAGAATGTATTTTGAGTATCGAAATCTGCAGTTGTTATCAAAATAATCGACCAGTACTTAAAAGTTTTTAAATTAATCTAAAGTATTAAAAATGTATTTAACTGTACTTTTAGTTTTCAAATTTTAATAGAAATGTATTTCAGAGCACTCAAGGTATATAATTGTAATAAAGGTGTATTTAAAGTCTCAAGCGGGTATTCTGACATACTCAAAGTATAATTAGCCGTATTAAACGCGTATTTTTAATACTTTCAAAAAGTGTGTGCTGTACTCAAATGTTCTTGCGGCGCCCTCGGTTTGGAACGAACTCTATATTTTCTTCGTCCAATATTTCATCCTGGGTTAGCTGTTCATCAATTTAACCCTGACTAACAAACCCATTAAAGTCTTCGATCAAATCAAAATCGAAAAAAAAAATCTTTTCGAAATCGGCTTTCTTTCCCTTTTTCCCTGTTCGAGTTCAATAATTCAAAATCAGCCCGGAAACAAATCGGAATAATTTGTTCCCGCCAAAGAAAAAGTGTGTAGAGATGAATTTTATTTCCCGGAGTAAATCCCGCAAATGGGTTTACACTTAAGGAAAACTGTAATTTTTGTGTAGACTTAATTCCCGCCACGGGAATTCAAATTCTGGGCTCCATTTAAAACACACAGGTGCGCCAATCCCGTGACGCTTTTCTCGAACTATAAACCAGCCTTAAAATACATAGGTACGCAAATCCCGTGACGCTTTTTCCGAACTGTAAACCAGCTTAAGGAGCAACTTCTCCTTAGAAGCAGCGTGACGGATATTTTTCTTTATATTTTCATACTTCTTCTTTAG
This sequence comes from Aedes japonicus, assembly GCA_034211315.2. Classification (NCBI taxonomy): domain Eukaryota; kingdom Metazoa; phylum Arthropoda; class Insecta; order Diptera; family Culicidae; genus Aedes; species Aedes japonicus. Next base: position 8,842 of record JASCZW010007184.1, read on the forward strand.
TACTGCTGAAGTACAAATGTGTAGTAAAAAAATGAAATATATTCCCACTATGTGGACACAAAGTAACAACTATAATATAAAAATTGTGTACCTTACTGTGGTGATGCAGTTTGTACTGAATTCCGCTGTGATTTCCTCCTAAGCGCAAGCTTTGTCTTGATTACTCTGACTGTCAGTGATCTTGCACTCGATTATATTTTTTTGGTGTAGCACTACTTTAAAAAGCAATTCCTGTTCTGCTTCTGAGAAATTTGTTGACCGCACTCGTGTTTTCTGCTCTGATTTTGGTGGAATTTTTAAATTTATCTGCTGAGCCCGAGTAACCACAAGTATTATTTTATTGCACTTATTCAACATCGGTTCAACAGTTGTCTAGTAGTAAAGCGTGAGATAAGCTTGAAAATGTAGTGATGCATTACCAATAATGAAATAATGCTACTTTAACAATGTCTTATGGCATTACAAGAGATATAGCATTAGTTCGATCTTAGTGGGAACCTTTTAAGCTTTAATTTAACTTCAATGATGCACTAGACGTAATACATATGCCCTATATATGCACGCTATTATAGCCTCGTGGTTTCTTGGGTTGGTTCTTTTCAAGTTTTTCTGATGCAAATCAACCCAAGTAATTTTTTTTTCATTAGGGCGAATCTGAAATTGAGAGACTCTCTTTGATAACTTTCTCTTTCACTCATATTCCATTCAGCTTTACGTTTTTCATTCTACTGTTTGTAGAGTATGCTAGCCAGAACTGTTGTATTTCTATCGGTACTAAAGAATCCCTCAAAAGTTTTATAATGGCGCTGTAATAAATGAAAGAGAGCGAGACAGGAGAGAATCTGACATTGTTAGATTCGCCCTCTTGAAAAAAAAAATCCTAGAAACAACCGAAGTGATGCAAAGGATGACACTGAAATCACAGCAAAATTTTCGGTGCAAAGTGCAATATTATTGTAAAATATTGAACGATATTCTGGTAATAATTTACTACCACGTGTGGGGTGACATCTGCTGGCACATCGGCAGAAACACTACGTAATCAAAATGATTCATTGGTAAAAAAGTATACTTTTTTACCATTGAATCATTTTGATTAACTATTAACTATGTGTATACACATCAGTGGATAGTTATGAGTTAGCGTGTTCATCAAATAAACAATCATCAATCCCAGATCAAGACCATCATCAGAACGTAAAATCCACCATCATTAGTAAGCCTGGAGCCGTATTATTTGATCTCGAAACGAACGACTTTTTGTACGAACGCATGTTAGAAAAAGTTCTTCGTTTCGAGTTCCAAAATGTGGTCCCTGATCTTTGTTTGTTGATTATTGTCCTTTGAAGCCGGTGCATTGTGCGTTTTAGTCATTCTGAAAGTATTAATCTTGTACTGCATTTATATCAAACTTCGTACAGGTCTTCAACACTCCACAAAACCAAAATGATCCGTCCGGAGTTAGTTCAGCAGCTGGCCTGTCCCTCATTCGGTTTGGCAACGTCCTGGATCATCTCCGCCAGGACGACCGGCCGAATCACTGGACGAAGTATGCCGCGGCTTCCGCCGAGAGCTGTGGCCATTTGCCAAAGTTGAGGCGCGAAAAAAGATAATGCAAAAAGCCCGGGAACTGCGCGAGCAAGCCAACGAATGCTACCGGAAGAAACCGTATGAAATCGAGAAAGCGCTTCGGTTGTACAATGAGGCCATCTGTTGGGCCGAGAACGGTTCGGAGGAGGAAGGTATGAGTTATGGAAATCGATCGGCGATTTACTTCAATCAGAAGATGTACGGACCATGCTTGGGAAACATTGCACGGGCTAAGGGTGGTGGTTATCCGGAAGACAAATTGGAGAAGCTGTTGGAGCGGGAAAGGAAGTGCTTGAAAGCAATGGAGCAACCGGTCGCGGGTCAAAGTAGGAAGGAGTTGGCAGATGAGCTAGAGCTAAGATCGAACTTGGAACTGGTTGAAACGGAAAGCGGGAGGAGTCTTATTAGTAAGAATACATTGAAGGTGGGGCAGATTGCTTTGGTGGAGAATCCATGCCTAGTGGTGTTGGAACCGGAAGTGATCTATTGCAGATGCAGCCACTGTGGTTTGAAGAACGAGTTGGATTTGATCGCTTGCGAAGGCTGTGTTTCAGCAATGTATTGTTCGGAGGAATGTCGCAAGGAAGCGCACGAGTGGTATCACAAATTTGAATGTGCCGTGGTTGAAGATTTGAAGAGTCTGTTCCGAGGGCCCAAACCGACGCGTATGTTTTACGTTGCATTGAGATTGTATTGGATGGCGGTGGGAAGTTTGATTGATCACCGTGATCAATTTTTGAAGGAGTACTCGGAGCAGTTCAAGAAGTTTCGGAACCCACTGGAAGTGGTCGAGTTGAAGAAGAATCTTCATCTACACGTTCTGGCGCATGATGAATCAAATGTCAATTCCGATCAGACAGGAAAAGGTGTGACCCAGTTCTTAACGGTGCTCGTGTACAAAATAGCCGTCGAGGAGAACGGTTCAATTCAGGATGACTTTCGTCGTGAAAACGAGGGTCTGCTGTTGGAGATTATGAACAAATTGGTTCTGCGAACGAAGCACATCTATGATCAGAGTGTTGACGATTTGACTTGCGTCTATCCGTTGCATCAGATGGCTAACCATTCGTGTGCACCCAATGCGGAGCGGTTCATGAGTGGGATAAGATCGATCTTAGTGGTTAAGCGACCAATAAAGGCTGGGGAGCAAATTATGGTGTGTTACTTGTGAGTATTTATTTGGAGATTGGTGGGAGTAATATGTGCTAACGTTTGTTTTGAATTTCAGTCAAAACGGTACAACCGATTACATGGACAAAGCCAGGCGTACTGACATGTTGCAAAAGGAGCTTGAATTTGATTGCAAATGTTTGGGTTGCACTCTGGATTATCCTCTGCTCAGTTCGATTGAAACGAATACCGCTTTAAAGGATGAATTGGAGGTGATTCAGAGCAATTGGCCAGAGCAGACTGGTGACGAGCAATTGCAGTTATTGGAAGACTTCCTAGAGAGGCACGATGATAAATTTCCTCAGAAAGAGATTGCCGAAGCGTGGTTTTTGTATAAGGAAGAGAGATCGAGGCGTTTTTGAGGCACGATGTTGAAGTTTTGTTTTTGTTAATAACTATTGCGTTAAGTTCCTTACCGGATAGCGTTTGAATAAAGGCCTTTCGGAATCATTAATCATTGAATACATCAAATGTTACCTTGAAATGCTTTTCGACTTACTAATTAGAAAACAGATCGTAATCCACTGCGTACTTTATTAATACACATCATCTTCCTTTTTTGTATAAAACTAAAACATAACCTAAAGAGTTGCTTACTGGTCAATGTAAAAAATGCCTGCAAAAGTGCTGTTTTTACTCGTCTTCCACTGCGTCACACCGAAACAGAATACTAATAAATTAGCTGTCCGCTTTCCGCTGCTTTAATTCTGTCCAATTCGATAATAAATGCTAGTTAGGTCAATCTTTTCTGATCTGAATGAGTCGTTCTGTTTTGAAGTGCCGAACATGCAATGCTCTATGCGAAAAAGGACGGGCTGTCCTAGTTTGCTTCTTACAATTTATCGTAATTTATATGGTCCATGGGAGCTCCAGTAGCGGCAAGGGCCATCAGGATCTGATCCTTCCAAATGCTCACACGCAGACAGATCTTCGACTAGATGTACCGCTATCTTACCTGTTATCGCTAATGCTTAGATGTAATACAACCTCACGACCGATTTGCTGATGAGCGTCTCTCCGTCGAAGAAGCTCGTTTCGATGGTCACATTTCCGTTGAGTACCTTGGCCGGCATCATCTGCGATTCTGGAGCGGCTTCAATCGTCGACTGCCATGTATTGGTCGTATTAGGACTGACCCAGCCCATCTCAAAGAACCACTCTCCATGATGCGACCTTTGAAGAGGACCTAGGACGAAAAACAAAAATCGATTGACATTTCATCCTTGCTACTAATTATTTCACTCCTCTTCCAACCTCAATCAATAATCCCCTATCAGCCAATAGACAACCAAAATTACACATTAAAATGCCCTTTCGTGATTGTCCTTAATTATCACCCTTGCCACTTACAACCCGACCCACCACCCACCTTCTGATCCAGCCGAAAGTTTTCCATCGATTCGACCGTGCTGAAATTGATCTCCTCGACACTGGCCCGCAGGTCCAGGATCTTAATTGGCACCCGCGCTTCGTGTTCCATATCCGGACAGGAAAAGTCCTTATTTTCCTGCCAGATTATTTTGCCGGTGTCGGCATCCCTGAGGATCAACCAATTTCTGCGAAGGATTAAAAAAAAATGAGTTATACACTCGTCATAATTCAAATTCCGCCACAGTTACATTTGAAAGCCTTCGCGGATTTTTTCACTTTTGGCCACGTCGTCCGTTCCCATTTTGCTTATGGATGTAACACTTTCGACGAATAAAACTCCGTGCGGAATTGAGGACACTATTCGAAGACGCCAACGAAAACAAACACAGTTTTTTCCCCTTTGCTCTCCTGAAATTGATGTGATGACTGATTGCCAGGGATGCCAGATATTTTTTCAAATATCTGTGATAAAAATTTGAAATGTCTGGGAATGTCTATAAAAGTCTGTATTTTTTTTACAAAATTAGACTTCTTTCAACAAGTAGACGTAATAAGAGAGCGAGTTATGTCATTTTCGCTTGATGTGTAATTATGTACACGTTTTTGCATCTTTTTCTTGGATTGTATGACTTGGATTGAACTTTGACATGAACTTCCTGGCAGTCATTTTTTATTTTCTTCGAAATTCACATTTAAGAACCCAACCTACTCCTCCAAAACATTTGGTAAGTTTACTTTCTAAACTTCTGATAAGTCTCATCCTGAATTACGAGGAAAATTTCCGCAAAACTTTGCGAAAGTACTCTCCAAAATTTCTTGGAAAATCTTCTTAAAGTTGTATGAAGTTTCTTCCTGAACTTAAGGGAAGTTCTTTTCTGAACCTCAGGTGAGTATTCTCCTGAATTTTGGGGAAGTTTGCTCCTGCATTTCTGAGAAGTTACTTCTGGATAGTTTCTTCCTGATTTTATCAAAAGTATCTACCTGAACATCTGGGATTTTCTGAACTTCGAGAAGTTCTCATTCTGAAATGCTGGAATGTTCGATTCGAAACTTTAGGGACGCCCTCTAGCACTTTTGGGTAGTTAAAACTAAACTTTTGGTATCTTCGGAACTTCTAAGAAGTCCTCTTATGTACTTCTGAGGAGTTCTTTACTCAATTTTTGGAAAAAAAAAAACCTTCTTGATCCTACAGGTAGTGCTCTCTCTGGTAAGTTTCTTTCTGAAAATTCGGGGAGTTTTTTTCTTGAGCTTATTCTTTCCAAACTTCTGATTGATCCCATCCTGAACAGCGAGGAATTTTTTATTGAAACTTTAGGAAAGCTGTCTCCAAAATTTCTAGCAAAATTCCCTTAAATTAGATCTTGAAGTTTTTCCCGGACTTCTGCACTTTGGGAAGTTTTCTCCATAACTCTGAGTAAGTTTTTTTTCCGAGACTATTGAAAAATTCGTGCTCAAATTAGAAAGAATTACTCCCAATGCTCCTGGAAAGATTAAAAAAAAATTATTCTGAATGCTCCTGGAAAGATTAGAAATGTTTATTCTGAAATTTTTAAATGAAAACCTCTGAAAAGTTCCTAACTTCAAAGCAGTCCCCTTCCCTTCACTTCGTCCTGAAGCTCTGATAAGTCCTCTCCTGGTTCTTGGGGAAGTTCTACCCTGAAATTCTGGTTAGTATGAAGTTCAAGACTTCAGTAATGTTCGGTTCTGAATTTTTGAAGGTTCTTCTTGCTTGGAATGCTTGCTCTCAATACTTCTGAGAAGTTTCTACCTGACCATCGGAGAAGTTTTTTGTTTTGAGGAAGTCTCTTCCTCGGGAATAATCTTCCCGAAGTTCTGGGAAGTCGTCTTCTAAACTTTCCATGATGTACCCTAAATTGTGGGTCTTTTTCTTTCTATGCTTCTAGAATCTAGGACTAATTCAGGGATATATTTCTTAAATCCCAAGTACAAATATACTGAAATGATGCATTTAGTAGTACTTTGGAAAATTCAGAGTTTTAAGATTTATTTCAATAGATCAGAACTTTTACTGTTGTTCTGTCCCCCGAATGGCAACCGACTGGGCTTTAGAGCAAATACTCAGCAACCCTTTTTTACGGTAAGTTTCTTAAATATGACTTGTATTTTTGTGAACCTTGATTTTCTTGGTGACTTAATGGCAAAGGATCAATATTACCAACGCTTTGACAATAAATTTCCGCATGGGATTGAACACTACCATAAGTAGTGACTCCATGTTACCCTCGGAAAGGGCCTATACGATACTTATCTGCTGGCCCATTGTGTCTTCAAGTGGCCCACTTTTTCGTTTCTTCAAGGATTTCTACTTTGAATGATACCTACGATATTTAAAAAAAATCAACAAAGCTTCTTACCGTTACTACAATACAGATCCTTGTACATTTTAAATCCGAACTTCAGAAATAACTTTTAATTGAAATTTAAAAAATATTTCAAATGTCTGTAAAAGTCTGCAACATAAATAAAATGTCTGCTAAATGTCTGCATCGTTGAAAAAGTCTGCAACAAAAATGAAAAGTCTGCAAATTTACAGACATGTCTGTGAATTATGGCATCCCTGCTGATTGCTGGCTGGAGGCAGGGATGCCAGATCTTTTTTTTCAAATCAAGCCAAACATTGCATTAGGTCCTATGTAACGTTTGTGTCAAATCGAGAAAAATAGGATTGAAAACATGAAACTTTTAAACTCTTTTTTTGAACTTTTTAAATCGTAATTGCAACTTTATTATGTAATTTTTAATTTTTGTATGGTTTTTAACGTAAAACGTCTTCAAGATTACAAAGAATTTGTTACCTAGGGCCTATTGCATTTACATTTGTAGATTGCACCTGTGAGATTGGTCTTTTTCCAAGTTAAAAAGTACATTGGACTCTTTTGGTTGCAATAAGAACTAATAGAACAGGGGAAACGTCACTCTGCCACCTTGTGCTAACACTCTCTAAACACAATTTGCCACATTTCAAACACACTCGCAACCACAATAAACATAAATTCATATCTGGCACCACTTACACGAATCGATTGTTTGTTTTTCTTTCCCTCTCGCTTAAGGGTCACCCACAATTGATACGTTGCGGATGCGTTGACGTAAATTTGACAGAAAAGCTATGGGAAAACTGTCAAATATTCACGCAAACGCATCCGCAACGTATCAGTTGTGGAACAGCCATTACACTAATGTAATACAGATGATGCACAAGTGAGCGTGTATCAAACGTCTAAACCGTCCAAGGTTGCCAATAAGGAGAAAATTTCGATTGTTGTTTGTGAAACACAAAAACACCTTCTGCCACCCCAGAAACACTTTTAGCTTTATTTTTGTACTCTTGTACCACCCCATCTTTGCAATTAGCAAACATTCATTTAAAAAGTATAAATCTATTATATTACAGTACACAGCAAATAAAGTTGTTGAATATTACACAGAATCAGATGCACATAGGTCATTCCATCGGTTGTGTAATATTAGGTTGTCTCCATGTACACCATAACATGATGCACTGTGTATCGATGTAATTTAGTCGATGTAAACGAGACAACGTAACTCATCGAGACAACGTGAATCGTCACGACGTACTTCATAGTCGCGAAGTAAAGGGAGCAATGTGAAAATTATAATGTAAATGAAATTATCAGATATTATTTAATAAAAAAAAATAGATTACGGCGGACATTAAAACAAAATTTTGCTTTTATTACTATTTGAACATTTGTTTCAGTCAGTGGATCTGTCGTATTTTCGTTCGGTTTTTCAATTTTCACTACGATATTCTCCGAAGCCGTCGATTCATCCTTCTTTCTCATCCTTTTCGACCTTAATATTCAACGGAAGCGGAAACTCTTCATTCTTGCGGTCGTCACCCTCGTCAGAACCAGCCACTTCACTAGCTCCACTTGTAAGCGAAGATGATCCACTAATACTTCCCCAGATGATGCTGGTTGTTTTCATTGCTTTCACCTTATTTCCACAATCATTTCCTTTTCCTCCATTGCTCGAATGATCGAATTTTTTGTCCATACTTCGCACCTTCGGACATGTTGAAGTCTTCTTTTTTGTCACTTGCATCCGAATAACTCAGCTGGAGATTTTTCTCGTTTCACCAGCACCTTCGTCAGTGTCTTCAACCTGAACATCGGGTACAGGTATTAATCGCAGATAGAAGAATTGTACTGAAGTTGGCAAATCCATGCTTATTACAAAGTAAATCGCATAAGACCGGTCATCTAAGGTCAGATCTGAACCCCCTGAAACGGCGTCGTTTTCAACAGACACGAGGCGTACAATGGCAGTAATTTCATGCATTCCGGTAGGATCAGCTGCCCAGCATATGTAGGCGAAGCGCAATTCTTGCGATAGCATGCCAATATATGCGCTGCTCTGTTGATCAGGGAGTCTTTGATCAATTTAGGATTGTTTTCAAGTAGTTTGAATAAGTCTTGCTTGGCAAAGAAAAGAATCGTTGTATCCAGATCGCAGTTGCGGAACAAATCCGACAATTTGGTGCAGGTTTTGAGGCTAAGGTTCAAACGACGTAAACGACGTTTCCCAGAACAAGATGTGTAAAGCAGCGCTACCTGGATGAACACATTTTAATCCGTAAGCTTATCATCGTGTTTGATCTCAGTTGCCACTACCATGTCACCGTCTGTTAATGAGAAATCATTGATTAGGATAAATATCTACAACAGTTAATAGAAAGTCACAAACCAATACTGGCGATTTCCATATCCGTGGTGTTGGACGTGAAGAAGTGTCCGAAAAAGTCAGCTGGCCTCATACCAGTGGATGTACGAACACTCATGACGGTGTCAAATGCAAAAATTCGTTCGAAATATTTTTAATCTAATCGTTCACCAAACGGTATCCATCTATATCAGCCTGTAAAACAATACTCAAGTGGAATAACCAATACACGAAGGGTATGACCATATAATCACTACCTGGAAGTAAGTGTACTTATAGACTTCTCCACCCGTCAAACGAGCAACCTGACCGATTGTTGCCAGGTCAATATAACAGTTGTTGAAAACAGCTAACTGTGTAAACTGTTGTAAATGGCTGACTGTGGAGCTGTAGACTATGTTAAAAATATAAGTTTCAGACACATGAGTAAAGAAACATGACTTACTCAAAACAGTCTTCTCCTTGTCCGTTCCAAGCAGCTTGCGATCTTCATGGTTTAGACAAATCGATGAGATGATCTTTGCCACACCCTGGGCGGAAATTTCACCGCCACCGACTTTTATCAGATGAATTTGGCAATGGTCAGAGGACTTCGTGAAACTGTACTCAGTTTCCATCACGAGACTACCCCACGTTGTATCCATAATCGACGAGCGGAGCAACGACTGCTAACTTATCTTCACCACTTCAGCTGAAAGTTTTTAGTTTTCCGGGTACAGCAGCAGAGCGAGAATCAACGGCACACGATCCCGAGGGAGGTCTCGATACAGCTGCTGTTGAAGCCCTCTTCGATTTATGCCACCAACTTGTTTGAATTGATATTAATGAAAGAAAGCAATGGCTGCGACGACGAAGAAAATTTTCGGTGTTGTGAACAAGCAAATATCGAATTCGTTTTTGAACCTAGGTTGGACCTAATTCCAACCTGCGATTCTCGAACTTATTGTCAGCACAAACCTCAACCCGATTGGAGTTACAAATAAACCGTATACACTGATGTTCAACACACAAAAATGCGACCCAATTTTGATACCCGATCCAGTTTGGAACTGAATCAAAAATGAATTCTCTAAATTAAAGAACAAGTTTGGCAGTGTTGCGATATTTAATTTCACAAAAAAACGAAATGCGATAAAGCTTAAAAATCGTGTAATATTCAACATTTTTTGCAGTATTCTTTATGTGCATTGGTTTTCGTATAATATTTATGTTTTTTATATGTGATTATTACATTCATGCAACTAATAATGTTTTCCTGATGTAATTTGAAGACCGATGTAATATTCCACTAGGTGGATGTTATTGTGCATCGTATTTCCTTGATTACATCAGTTTTTAATACGTAAGAATCAATTACGTTGATGTATATTACATTTATTTTGCTGTGTACAGTTCACTCCATATGCTACACGCAAAAAAAAAACCGCAGTAGAAACTACCATTTCGAGGGTATAATTAAGCGCAATCACCAACAATTTTCAGCTGACTATAAATGCGTTTGATTTACCATGCTCATGATTTGATCAACCATGGTGCGGTTGATATTAATATGAGGTTTGTCAAATATACCACAACGTTGAAGATTTTACCGTCAACGTAGTAAATTTGACTGAAATTTCATGGTAGTTTTAAAGATAGGCATAGTCGGGTAAAATGGTAGTTTTTACTACAATATTTCTTTCTGTGTAGGATTTTCATGAAACAATACAATTAATAGTAATTGACTCAAATTTGTTAGGAAAATAGCCTTTGTGCCATGAGAAATTTACGGAAGAAGCCATTGTTTACGTTTGTCAGTTAGACCCCGTTTGAAAAGTTTTTGTCTGGTCTTCACAACAGCACACAGTAAAATATGAAAGCTAACCCTCAAACTAAATCAAACAACTCCTTGTGAATAGAATACAAACAATTGATGGATTGTTTGCATTGAGGCGTTGGAGATAATTTCTCATGATAGCCAGGCGGAGCACATTGAATTTTTTTTTCATTCTTGTAGAGCCTTTTAACCTCTGCGTCCAATACTTAGGAATATTGTGGTATGACCCAGATTTAATTTAGTGCTAATCAAGTATTCAAGCACAACTAACATGTGGTAGACATTGGTAGATGTAGCACACAATCCCAGTTACACTCGACTCGTGTTATAATGCCTAGTACCATAGAGTGGATTGCTTTGCCAAACTTCGATTTGCTCAAGAAACCCTTCTTGACCTTCTTTGATTGGATAGTGCTACACATCTGCAAAGTATGTGTTCGGCTGTTTCATTTCAGATTGACAAAAACGACATTCTGATAATTAGATTTTTCCAATTTTGTTTAAGTGAAAAGTCATCAGACCAGTTATTGCCCTTTGATCCTTTTTTCCCAAATTTAATACAGCCCGAGCCTTTGCTGCACTGGGTTTTATGAACCATTTTGCTTGCCAGTATGTATCCGTGGCACCTCAGTTGGATTCTACCATAGACATTTCCCAGGTTTTAAGTTTCATTCTCAACGTACACTCCGGGACACCATAAACATTGGGTTCAGGACCGACGAATCTCAAAGCAGAGTCTTGTCTTGCTAGTATATTGGCATTTTCGTTTCCTTCAATTCCACATCGACCGGGCAGCCAAGATAATATAACCTCGTTCCTACTAGCCAATTGTTTCAGCGACAGAATGCATTCCCACACTAGCTGCGATTGACACGTGAATGACTTTAGCGCATTTAACGCTGCTTGATTGTCCGAAAATATACAGATCCAAGTTATTCTATAATTCCTTTTGATGCATAAATAAGCACATTCTATTATGGCGTGAATCTCTGCTTGAAATATAGTAGGACTCCGACCCATAGGTATGATGTTGGTGATATCAGGGCCAAAAATCCCGGCTCCAGTATTCTCCCCCATCTTGGACCGATCCGTATAAAAACAATAGATCCTGGACATGTGCTAGGTCCCATACATAGAGGCTTGGTTCTTTAAAGGGAACAACGTAGTTGGTCTTCGTTGGCATCCAATCTTCAATTGTTCAATTGTTCATATCTGAGTTCAAGTTGAGGTCCCTCAGGATTTTCAGATGTCCTATCAGATCTTCATCTGATATTCTATTGTAACGAATAAACAGCAGAGCACTTTATGCTGCTTGTAATTTCAAAAATTGGTGTAAAGGCAGTATATTGAGGAGAGCATCCAAAGCAACTGATGGTGTACTTTTCATTGTCCCTGTCATTGATATGCAGGCGATTCTTTGTAACTTACCTATCTTCTTTTGAGCGGTTACCTCATTGACATAATCAAGAATATTTATTTACTTTATTTTATTATTTGACTTGAACCACCAGTAGGCCGCTATGTTATAGTGATATGAACAACCAATAGGCAAATAGCGTTTGAAAATTGCTTCACTGTTGAGCACTGATAAAATAAATATGTCGAATTTCAAAAAAATTACCCTATGTAACTGTATGAACCCACTGTATTTTGATTCCATTCCCTTATAAAATCGTTGTGTATAACCAACAGTATAATTCAAGAAATTGGAATCATTTCCATAAAAGGTAAATGATAAGATTTTACATTCTTTCACTACTAGTTGTCCTATCAAAGAATCGTCCTCTAACAGGGATGTTCCATGATGGAACTCTAAATTGGGACGCCTGCGTAAAACGTCTCGTACATGATTTAATAAAGCAAAAAGAACCTCAGATTGGACCCCCTATATGCACTTACTGAGTTCAACAAAGAAATAAGAAAATCCAAACGAAGATCCTGGATTCTAACGTGTGAAAGCATAAGCAATACTCCTGAAGTCGCAAGACTTCAGAGGGCTCTTGCAAAGGACCATACGATTGAACTTGGAAATCTGAAAAACGACGATGGAGTTTACACAAAAACTCTTAGAGAAACGTAAAGTTGATTATGGAAACCTATTTTCCTGGATCAGTTTTGCGTATAGATGGATCACTTGTAGGTGAAAACTGTTCTACAAGGACACCCCAAATGTCTGCTGAAACAGAAAACGCCACAAAAGACTTGGCTGATCAAGTCTTTAAGAAATCCAGGGTAGGAAATGCATTGAGATCTTTTCAGCCTTACAAAGCTGCAGGACCGGACGGAATATTTCCAGCATTGCTTCAAAACGGCGAAGCAGTGTTGATCTCGCCATTAATTGAGATTTTTAAGGCAAGTTTGAGACTCAACCATATTCCATCTTCATGGACACAAGTAAAAGTTATCTTTATACCTAAAATAGGAAAGCGAGATAAGGCGCTTCCTAAATCATACAGACCCATTAGTCTTTCATCAGTCCTATTAAAGACTATGGAAAAAGTGTTGAATGATTATATCAATTCAAATTACATGAACAAGTATCCACTATCTGAGTTCCAGTTTGCTTATCAGTCGGGTAAGTCAACAGTTACGGCACAGCAAACTGTGGTTTCAAAGGAAGAAAAAGCTCTTTCAGCAAAAAAATAACAAAAAAAAAACGGTTCTTATTCGTCTATGGCTCGGGCCATGAAGAAAAGGAACTTTGACATGAACATAATTAATTGGGTTCACACCCTGCTTGCAAAAAGAGGAATCACTTCTGGAAAGATGGAAAGTTCGTCTATTAAAGTACGGGCAACAAAAGGTTGTCTCCAAGGAGGAGTCCTCTCATCACTTATGTGGTCCTTAGTTGTAGACGATCTTCTGAGTAGCTTAGAGGAAAAAGGTTTCGAAGTTGTAGGTTTTACAGTCATTATAGTGGGAGGAAAGTTTGACAATACCATTACCACTACCACCCAATCCACTACCACCTGATCGACCACACAATCCACTACCACCTGATCGAGACCTTCTTGCGGCAGCGAAATATCGTTTTGCCAGGCCGCCGCCACCTAACTATCAGCCGATACAATTTCATCGAGGCGAAACCCTACACCCGTACCCAGCAATTGATGATTATTCACGCATCTTTCCTGCACAATCACTCAACTGGATGGATCCGGGGCGTTCTTCAGCTGAACCATGTGAGGGATGTTCATGTTCACAAAGGCATTCGAGTTTTCATCGGTATTGACGAAACCCTTAGAGGAGGATAATGATTTTTCAGAGTCTGACGATAACTTGACGGTAATTAGTTTAAATAATTTTAATATAACGAATAACTCGAGTCAGAAACTCCCTACTCCCCAAACACAGTTAGGGACAGAAATTATAGTTTATTGCCAAAATTTCAACCGTATGAAAAGTGCGGTTAAAATTCAGGAAATTCATACAAAAATTTTGGGTTGCTCATTCCCAATAATTATGGCAACTGAAACCAGTTGGGACCAAAGTGTTAGGAGTGAAGAAGTTTTTGGAAATGCTTATAATGTTTTTAGAAATGATCGCAATTTGGAAATTTCTGAGAAGAAGTCCGGTGGGGGTGTTTTAGTTGCTATTTCTACCAAATTTAATTCAGAAATCATTGATACATCTACAGTTAAGGAATTCGAACATGTATGGGTGAAAGTACACATGGCAGGTGAAATACACGTATTTGCCACAGTGTATTTCCCCCCAAATAACGCTCGCAAAGAAGTATATGACCATTTTTTTCAAATTGCTGATGAAATTATGTCTCAACTTTCACCAGAAGTGAAAGTTCACATATACGGTGATTTTAATCAACGTAGTGCTGACTTCATTCTAGACAATGATAACGAGTCCATCTTACTACCAGTCGTTGGGGAGAATGAAACATTGCAGCTTATTTTCGACAAAACTGCCGGCCTGGGGCTCAATCAAATTAACCATGTAAAAAACCAACAAAATTGCTATTTAGATTTTTTATTGACAAATATTCAGGAAGACTTCTGTGTAGTAAATCTATTTTTCCATTATGGAAAAATGAAGCTTTTCACACAGCAATTGAGTTTTCCTTATTTGTTCATGAATACGAAAAACCCAACGACTATGAATATGAAGAGGTCTTTCAATATCATTTAGCAAATTATGATATCATAAGACACAAACTTAACGGAATTGATTGGCAAACGATTTTTAAGAATGAAGCAAATGTTGAAACTTCTGTTGAGGTTTTCTATAAATTATTGTTTGAAATAGTAGTTGAACAAGTACCACTCAAAAAAGTTAGGCGAAGAGGTTATTCGAACCACCCAGTTTGGTATAATAAAGAAATAAAAAATTTAAAAAATCGGAAGCACAGCGGCCCACAAAATGTATAAAAGAGATTGTAACAGTAATAATCTGACATACTATTTGAAGATTTGCGATGAACTAAATCTAGCTATTAGTAATGCATATGATGAGCATAATTCAAAAACCGAACTTGAAATTAAGTCTTGTCCAAAAAAATTCTTCAATTATGTTAAAACTAAGCTGAAATCTGACAATTTCCCATCTAGAATGCATCTACACTCAAATGTTGGTGATAACGCGGAAGAAATTTGCAATCTATTTGCAACATTCTTCCAAGAAATCTATACCACGTTTGATGAAGAAGATCGCGATTATGAATATTTCAATTTCTTCCCAGAATTTTCAAGGGACATTGGAGTTAGTCAAGTCAAATTTCAAGACATTTTGGAAGGTTTGAATAAATTAGACGTTTCCAAAGGTTCTGGCCCTGATGGAATACCACTCGTATTTATGAAGAACTTAGCATTAGAACTCACAGCACCTTTATTTTGGCTTTTTAATATGTCACTGGAATCTGGGATTTTTCCCAAACTTTGGAAAAGTTCCTATCTAGTACCTATTTTTAAAAGTGGAAAAAAATCGGACATTTGTAACTATCGTGGAATTGCCATTGTTTCCTGCGTTCCTAAACTTTTTGAAGCAATTATCAATGAAAAATTGTTTTCTCAAATCAAAAACAGACTGACTAAGAAGCAACATGGATTATTCAATACCATTTCAGAGAGAATGAAATGGGCCCTAAAATTTACCCAGTCTTGGTGTTTTTAGGAGGGCTTCGCATAAATCCCTCAGAAGTAGTAATTGTACCTTTCCCCAGAAAACGGAAGTTGAATCTAAAAGCGTTTAAGCTTGGAGGATTGGAAATCCATCTTAGTGAAGAGGTGAAATGCCTATAGGAGGGATACTGGATGCCAAACGAAACTGAAAAGCTCATGTTGAGTGTGTGATTGGCAAGGAAACCAGTGCTTTCTGGATATGCTCAAAAACATTTGGCAGAAAATGGGGTCAAATCAAAAATGATAATGTGGATTTATACATCAATAATACGTCCAAAACTAACGTATGTTTCGCTTGTGTGGTGGCCCAAAACAAAAGAGGCTATCGCACAGAAAAAGCTGCCAAAATTCAACGGCAGGTGTTCATTGCTATAACGGGGCGATACGTCTCTCCGTCAAAATCGTTAAATGAAATTCTAAATCTGCTGCCTTTGCACGAATTCGTGCAATTAGAAGTGGCAAATAGTATGCTTAGACTCAAACGGTTGAAAACTGTCAAGTCTGGTGACTTAGTCGGTCACATGAGCATTTAACAAAGCATTCAAAATGGGCCAGTTATGTATATGAAGAGAGACTGAATGAAACCTGTGAAAAACCATGACATATGTGAAATGTCACGTGTAGAATGGGAAGTCGGAGGTCCCACTGTTCGTCATGGTTCCATAAAATTTTTCACAGATGGCTTAAAAATTGGGACGAAAACGAGAGCAGGAATCTTCGGCCCTGAGGTAGAAATCTCAGTGGCGATGGGAAACTATCCAACGGTTTTTCAGGCGGAGATTTTTGCTATATTAAATGTGTGAAGGAACATTCTTGGGAAACACAAATTTTGATAAACAGGTTTGTTTGGATGTCTGTTAAAGACGTTCGTGTAAAATTTATTTTCGGTCACGCTTTAGTGTCAGCAAGGTGGTGAAATCATGGAATATTTGTCTGAAAAGTTGGGTAAATAGGACGTTTTTCTCACTTTCGGCATTAGCTGTATCATTTCAGAGAAACACGGAACAAATATGTCCAGATTCTTTCCGCTTTAAATTTAAAAAAAACGACGAAAAATTTGCGGGTTCATGCGTGAATTTTCTTCTGTGTGAAAAAGATTTTATTTGCGGTCAGAGAAAATGATTAAATTTGCGGTAACAATTACTTGTTTGTAGTATGATGAACGTTTTTGCTCGAGTGTGCAAAAGTGTGGATTTAACCATGGTGGTTTTGGCGGAGGGCTTCGTTCGGGGTTAATGTGAAAAAATCGTCTTCGAGCGTGGATATTGAAGTATTCCATAGTATCATAGGCGGTATTATACGATTCGATCATTTGCCAATCAATTTCCGTGGGCATGTTGTTCAATGCATCATAATCAGCCCGCCGAAAGTCCAAAGAGTAGAACTCAGATAGTGTTGAATGAGTTAACGAAGAAAGTAGGCGAAAGTTCACGTCGACAGCAGGATTGGTTCGATTGGCAGGAAAATGAGTGTGCCCTATAACGAAGAATTATTGGCTCTGGCAAGGTCTAGCATGTTTCCGGTTCTGTTCGGAAAGGATCTAACTTGAGTGAACCCATTGGTATAAAATCCACCAAAAAAAAGGACACGAAGCCACCGGTATATGCGATAGCTGTGGATCGATTACTTGTATATCGTTGTTGGGATAGCACCTCTGTAATCCGGATTTATTGAAGTCACCAAATACCAACGCGGGAGAGTTAACTCGAGGCACACAGATGATTGTGCGGACGTTTTTTCGATTAGGTTATATGTACGTCAATCCAAAGCTGCCCAATAGGCGAATAATGGGCACCTAGCTTAGTAAAAAACAGCTTTAAGAACACCACCGCCACGCTATTCATGACTGCTTAGCAGGAATTGGTTGGGATTCGAAAAAGCTTATCTAAAGAACCGAATAATTGTGATGAAGGTATCCTTAGTTGAATGAGCTGAATCCAAGTTTGACGTAAATTCAACGGTCGTGCATAAAAGTAGTTTAATTCAGTGAAATTTTGATGTTGTCTCATCTGTCGTGTGTTCTGTTCCCGCATTATTCATCACACGGCTGTATAATAAAACTCATGATTCACCCGAGTAAAATTTTGCTTTGTCTTTCACCACTTTGTGTTAACCACGTTCTGCTTAATAAGAATGATAAGTCACCAAATATTGATGGGAATAATCGGTCATGATAAGCTTCCACCCCAATGATTAAAATTCCATCTTATATTTCGTGAAGACTAACTCATTCACCATGCAGCCATTGCGCATCTTGATGAGTAATATCTTTGACTCGATTTCGGGTCTCCCCCATTGAGAGTGCTGCAACACAATTTCAAATATTGTCACGTAGCGCGGGCAGAAACTTGTCACCGTAATAAAACGAATATCGAACCGTTGCTTCGCTTCACACTTCTCTCACGTATCAAATGGATGACTAGAACTTTATTTGCTCAAAGTTTTGTTACGTCTCTTACAGTTACACCGCAGATTACATCTAGTAGAAAAAAATAACGCTAGTATCAAAAAGCTAAAATGTCAATGCAGTAAGATTTTACACGGGCTAGAAATTACTTCGAATGTATTACATACGATCAAATTATTCACGAGTACCGGCCAACGGATCCATGCCGATGCACTGATGACGGTTGCCTCGGTAATCGCCGCGGACTCGCTGGTGGTGGCAGAGGGGTCATATGTGTCACATAGCCTACTGAGGGTTGAGCCATCGAGCGCACCGAAACCATGCTGTTTTTGCTCACCCGGTCTTCCTGGGTGTTTTTCAGTCTTGCAATTGGGGTAAACTGAGGTCCGTCTACGTCCCGGGTGGAAGAGCACAGCTTTGGAGCGGAGATCTCCCGAACCACTGCCGAATTGGACGATGTGGTTGCAATGAGTTTGTGTCTACTGCGCGAAGGTGACGGGAAAGTGTTGATTTTCAGCGGAGTCCGGCATCGATCCGGTTGGCAGAAGGTGCGGACTATGTAGGCTATGAACAGGACGACTATGACAAATGCGACTATGGCTAGTGTTACGACTAGGGGAGGGTTGAACGATTTAGAGACAGGACCGCTGTCCACGGAGCCACCATTTCCGGAGAATTCACAAAATGGCGGAGCATAGCCAGGGTCACAGTGGCAGTTTCCTTTGCTATTGCAGACGCCGTGGCCGTTGCAGTCGTGCGAGCAAGGTTGTCCTATTCCGTACGAATTAAGGGTGTCTATATCCCAACATTGCTGTTTGTAGCACATCTTGTTCAAGCCACAGGGAGCTCCATCTGGAACTAGGGTAGGGTGCTTGGCATTACCTAGGTCTATAAAAGCCGCGTGGCAATCGATCACTTTGCGTCCGTTGAGGGCAGTTGCGATATGTTTGTCAGTAAATACTCTCAGTCCAAACTCCAACTTATTTTCGTTTAACTGTTCGCAAAAAAGTAGACCACACAGGACGTCTTCTTTAGCGCATTTCTTCCAACTGTCAGTATTGCTATCATAACCGCAATTGGCATACTTTGTGCCGTTCACATTCCTTCCGAAGCAGTGCTCATCGGAGACTTTCCCCGACGGACCCCACAGCAATCGACACTGATCGGTTCGTGTTCGACAATCCCCGTCACTACAATACGCTTGACCAGCCGCGCAAACATCAGTATCCCTCTTATGGACATCTACTGGACAAAGCTCAGACTGTCCCGTACAATATTCCGGCAGGTCACATTCCCCACGGGCCATTCTACACATACTAGCAGCTTCCTTCAACTGACAAGTTTCCAGATTACAGCACTCACCCGTAGCACACACCGCCCCTTCTTTGAATCTACATATCTTCGGATCACAGCATTTATTATCACAGACTTCCTCCAGTCCACAGTCACACTCTTCACCTTCGTCCACATAGCCATTCCCACAACTCGTTGAGTACACTGCTTCCGGTCGATTCTTCAAGCAATGATTTAGACCCTTGTTGAACGCTAGCGTTAACTGATCTATACTACAGCTACTCCAGTTCTTCAGCGATCGTCCCGTCACGGTCGCCGTCATGATGCACTTCATGTCTTCACACTGACATTGCCCATCCTCGTCGTGCTCCATGTTGAAACCATGGCCCATCTCGTGGGCCAACGTGCCCGCCTGGATTCCGATGTTGTCCGTGTGGATGACAACCACCGCTCCGGAGTTGTTGCTGGTGCACATTCCACCGAGCTTCGCTTTTCCAATAACGTGATCCGTGAAGTTGATTCTGGTCAATAGCTGGGCGTGGTCGTTGGGATGGCTTCGCAGCAGCTCTTTCCTGCGGTATTGCAGGAAATCGTTCAGTGTATTATCAGCACGTGGCGAAACGTGGATATGGTCGTACTGATCCCAGATCACTATGCCGGTGAGGGCGATGAAGATGTTCAACTGGTTGAATAGCTGAAAGGGAAAGTGGAAGTTGTGAACTGTTTTTGAGAGGGTGGATTGTGGTTGAGGTACCATGTTGATGTGATTCACGACGTCAGTGCAATAACGGTGTACGGTCCAGACGTTCGATTCGAAGTGTCTGTAGAGGGAGTTGTCAACGACCAGGACTAGTTCTACGAACTTTGAGTGATGGTTGGCGTTGTACGGACCGGTCAACCGACGAGGGTGGCTTCGTTTAACTCGATTCACCTCCGGAAGGTCGTTGATTCTGTAATGGAAGCACATGTTAATGAATAGTCTAATTGGGTATCAATTGAGAGTTAACTGACCTTTGCAAATAATGCCTCCCTGTGGTGGCATCGTAATCGATATAGTACGTATCGTCGAAGTCGTAGATGGTTCCGCGAATTTTTCCATCGCATGTAGATAATACCACCTGGCTGTCCGGGTTGCCTTCGATCCACCCTTGGTAGTAACAGTCCTCGTCAAAATATTCCACAATCGATTGGTTTTGATGACCTTGCCGCTCGACGAAGCTGCGACCCGGTAAGCTTTTCCGTAGCTCGAGTCGTACCGTCGAATCCTCGCCATGTTGTGACACATTGTAGGTCAGTATAGCACTGCTGCCGAATAGCGTGTGCTCCACTTTCGGGGCAATCGGATAACGGTCATTGCCAGTAGCGCCATTCGTCGTCCGATGCCATGCTGCTGGAGAAAACAATCAGAGAATCAACAAGACAAAGAACATAAGGACTCTACGATGATGATGCTAATTTGGCCGCCCTCCTAGTTCTACTATACATTTGAGAAAACAAGTGGTGCCAGTCGTCAATATTGACAATAAAAATCATTCACTGCAAACTTTGACGACTTGTTTGCTTGCTCACTCGAGGGCAGTGCTTCAGCATCTTGACATTGCGAGATCTGCAGCGCTTTGTTGTCTATCAAAATCTGATTTTAACGACTTTGGAACGAGATGAACTTTTATCGCTCGTCTATTTGATTGCTAATGCATTTCATTATACATTTACGAAGACGGTCGGAGTCGGGCTCTCGCCGTCCGGGTTTCTCTCAGAACATCAAATATTTACTCTCGCGTCTCCAAGTTAGTTTCTTCGTGTTTTGTCTCGCACTCATTGCTCGCATGCCCTGCGAGCGCGTAGTAGGCGGGGGTGTGTACGCCACACGCTACTACAATACTACACGGTAACCATGGTGATTGGCCGACTGACGAAAGGACCGTCGCCCGTTGATGGTCTTGATCAGCTGTTTGCCCGCTGGGATGAGTAAATAGAGACTCCGCATATATTCCATTGAGAAGTAAACAACAAAATAGTAAACTTGAGATTTTATGAGATCGATAATGATTGACTCCGACGCCGAAGATTGGGACACGGCACATGTGGCACACGTCAGTGAGGGATTTTTCAGTGAAAATGATACTCAAAATTCAGTGGAAAAGACACTATGTACACTCATAGAATGGGAAATTTTTTGAAGCGTCGTTGGATTGGAAAGGCACAGGTGTCGTGAGTCAGCGTGTCACAGTGTGACGAAGGCGACGACGGTGGAGCGGTTTCGAGACATTAGACCAGGGACGTGAGAATGAGTTTTAGTTGGAATGTGTTTAATCCATTAGAATTTGAAACCCGAGGGGAGCTGTGTTGGGGAAGGGTACAGGAATCTCTCGAATAGTTAGATCAATGGTGCTATGCTGTCATTTTCGGTAAATGCGTGAACGCGTTGTATTATTTCGTCAGAAATATCAAATCAAAGCTATTGAAGGATTGATTAAGCGACGCACTGGCGTGTTGTAAACAAAGATCCAATGTTCGAGTAGTCCTCGAATATGTGGCTGGAATGTATGCTTTCGATTGCGGATTCCATGTTTACAAACATCATCTTCGATATCGATAATTATGATAGTTCTCTTCTCGCTATTCGGGGATTATCTGTATGATTGGATGGTAGACCCATAGATGTATAACTGGAACGTGTTATGGGCGTAAACTATGTCAACGGTAGGACAATAAGTGGGAATGTTGGTTTAAGCCAATAAACCCAAGGGGTGCATGCCAGATTGCTTTTTCTCATGTTCGTTCTTTTTTCTTTAAAAACAGTAATGATTGCGACGCTCTAACTCAGCTCCCAATTGATGAATGAAGCTGAAATTCTAGATGCAAGTGTGAAGTACTCTGAGTATTACTTCGTTTACTTGTCGTTTTTACACTTTCTATACACTGGTTTCTATTGATCTATGGCTACGGGATGTACTCAGCCTTCATTCGGCCTGTGTACCAATCATGCCATAAATACAGCGATAATCGACAAAATTACGATTACATCATGATTTTTAACTTTTTATCAAAAATTAGTAATCATTTTATAATTGAGCACGGTTTACGTATTCTTAACTTTTCAGGCGTCTTGAATTTAGTGGTTAATCTGCCGGTTTGGACCCTGGCTGATTGTAACACGGAAAAAATCTGTGCCCAGATCCGTGAACTAAAACAAGCAAAATACACCGTGAACTGAATCACGTAATCGGGAACTATTTCACGTTTTTGGGTAAAAATCATGAAAATGTGAACTAGTTCACGGTCCGTTTTCATTTTCGTAAACGCTTTTGTTTCTGTGAAGCGAAATATCTTGTAATACACCCCAGCTATGCATAAAACCGTCACAGATTCAAAATGAACTGTTTTTATTAAAAAATAAATGCAGTATGCAAAAAAAATTTATCCCCCCCTCAAATTTACATTTTTTTTCTAGTGAAAATAAATTTCATTTGATGATGATCCTCCATTATTAATCAATTTACGTTTATTTATCACTAGCTGAACTCGATACGAGCGCTACTACGCTTGCAACTAAATGACTGAAAATATTATAGAAGTTTGAGTTTTTTCTTGACTAAGAAGGGGTTCAAACTTCAATCAGAACATGCTTCTTACCCGAGATATACTCATTTTGTGTTTTATTTGCTGGATAGTTCTCATGTTTGGTTGAAATTTGTGTTCATTTGTATGAGAAACCCCCTTTCCAGAGGATAGGTTTCACTATCACCATGATATTATTGCCTTTACCCCCCCCCCCCCTATCTATGCGAAATTTGATTCAATTTGCTTCATTAGTTCTCGAAATATGCAGAAATTGGTGTTTTGGGGGAAAGGGGACTAAAACAATCATAGGAACCTTCATAAGCCCAAAAACCCTGCATAATTTTCACGTCGATTGAAAGAAAGACAGAAAGACAGACAGAAATTCATTTTTATATTTATAGAAATCCTGCTTCCGAAAACTCCCATATGCCAAATGTGGTTTCATTTACTTGAATAGTTCTCGAATTATGCAGAAATTTGAGCTTCATTTGTATAAGAGCCCCTTTTAAAGAGGTGGAGGGATCTTAAACTACCATTAAAAAAATTCTTGCCTGCAGAAACATCCACATGCCAAATTTGGTCTCATTTGCTTGATTAGTTCTCGAGTTATGCAGAAAATTGTGTTACATTTTTATGGGAGCCCCCCCCCCTCTCCCTTCCCGAGGGCGGATGGGTGTCAACTCACCATAGCAACATTTTTATCCATCAAAAACCATCAAAGGATCAAAAGCAATGATCTGTGGTGGTGGGGTATTTGCTGATTGCTGTTGCGGAATCTGATGCAGAATCTTTAGCTCCTGAGATGCCTGTTTCGACTCCGATGGTGGGAAAGTTGTTTGGCTCATCTGACGCGAGGACAATCAGCTGCTCTTGAGACATCCTGAAAATTATTTTCTCTTCATCGAACTGCTCAAATTTGTTACTCAAGTTCCCTAAAGCCATCGAATATTTGTTATACAACCCACAATGTCTCCAGCAACAAGTTGGTCGATTTACCCAAAGTAGCGGCCAGATTTTTTGGTGTTTAGAGTTCCGTTCAAGTTACAGTTATATGATGACTTTTTACGCTTCAAATAGCGGACTGCTGGATTTGGTTTCGACCCAATCGGATTTTAAAGTGTCAAAAAGGGGTGATTGTACGTTGGAATCTGGAATCAAAATCAAAGGTTGAACTTCGGAACTGGTAGAATCGTTATCTGCCTCTAAACGTTATCATCTTGAAAATTCTTAGTACTTAGCTAGGTATCAATATCCTCTGGTCTAGATGAGGAACTGCAAAGCAGGATAATACACTCACTTTGAAGTATACACTTCCACAGATAATCGGGATTAGTTGGGTCCCACAATACCGGATGTTACTCCCACAGCTCAATCAAGTAGAATTTCTTTTTCTGGTCCATTTTTGCTTGAAAATATTGCGAAAACACAAACTAGCAAAAATTCAAACGAACTGTCAACAATCTTCGACCAACCAAATATGAACCATTCCGTCCGGATGGAATAGTTTAGAGCGTACTACTATAACATAGAAAACGGTCACGGCTGTATATCATGGCGAAAAACTATAGCTTTCACGTCAAAACTATGAGCTATTACTACATAGTTTAGGTGTTGCTATGAACTATTACATAGTTTTCTAGCATGTAGCTGAGAATGACGACCCTGATTCGCTAGTTTATCAGCATCCCCATTACCAGGTATGCCTGCGTGCTCAGGTACCCAGACAACGATTACGTTAGCGTTGAGTTGCACCTTCAACAGCCTCGAGAGTATCCAACCTACCCAGGCTCAATTACAGATAGATAACTCGTGAAGTCGGAGAACATAACAGCATGATACCCATCTAACAATTTGCATACCTGCATGAGCACATAGCTCCAAACTGAGAAGGTACCACAATGACTGAATTATCTGCCATACTGGCTTATGGCCTCCCCAGACACCTCGTTATCAACCTCAACCTCATCTTCGATCGGTGAATTGCCAGTGAATAGGAAATTTCAACCCTCGTTTTTTTAAGCATCTCTAATGAAAGCACCTTATCCACCATAGGGTTTGCCTTTGCTCCACATAATCGCTTGACATTTTGCTTCAACTGAGCTCCTGCTGATACATGAATTCATCTACCGCCTCGAATTCACCACCGTCCATATGAACTCATAAGAGAGGCTAACATTGCAATCTGGAAAGCCTCTTCCCCTCATATATTTTGTTTATGATGCATCAATGACAAGTCCAATCCAATTGCTTCAGCCTTAAGTCTGATGTACGTTTCCACAATCGTCTCAATCAGGACATCCTGGATCATCTAATAACTTTTCAAAACATCTCGGAGTATCTCAAACATTTTCGTTCTCATAATCTCTCAGTGTATAAAATAGAAGTTCGATAATTTTAAGGAAGCTCGGAGAATACCGAAGATCTTCAGAACTTCTCAGAAAGTTCATGATTTTTTTAAGAAGTGTTTCAGAATTGCTCAGATTATCTTCGGAACTCCCCACAAGTTTTCCGATATTATAGCCTGAGAAACTCTACTCCTGTCAGGACGTGTCACTACTGCTTACCCAAGTAACACACAAAACATCTTTTTAGAATGATTTAATTTTTTTTGTATGTATCTTAAATGTATTATAAACGTATTGCAAAACACGTCAAGTTTGGAGCGGTTTGTATTTCTCGTATTCTATACACCACTCTGACAAACGGTCAAGCTTAAAATACATTTTCACTGCTGCAAGCGATTAATACTTTATTATTGTTCTTTAAAACAAAGTTCCATACATTTATAAAACATAAACAAGGCAATATTTTATGGAGCAGTTCAATATACTGTGGAAATTACATTACACCAACCATGTTTTGTAAAACGTGTTCTTTTCTCTCATGCCAACGGGAAGCATATGATAGATACTTAGAACTTTTCAACAATCTGAATTGGCTTAGCAAAGAAGTTACAAACCTATCACGCCAAGGACTAGTGTTCAAATCCCACGCTTGGTGATGTTATTTTTTTGTAGGTGGATATTTTTTTTCAATTTCATGTTTTATAAGGCTTCACTTTTTGCGCTTTTTGCGTCTTATTAATGTATGAAATAAGGTATTATACACCTAAATTTACTATCTGTTTTTGTCATATAACAGTACTTTCAACTTGTTTAATACAAGTTGTGTTGCTTGGGTATTTGTACAGACGGTAGGCTCCGTTCAAGACTATGCCAAGTAGTATTGACCGTGATGAACCTGATGAAGATTTGCACTCGTTCTGGACTTTGTGCAAATATGTGATACTGCTGGATAACCGGCAGGATGCCGAAGATAGATCTGCTATAAGTTATTATAGCATCCAACCGGTTATTCCAAAAAGCAAGGCGAACAGCGAGTTAGCAACCTTGCTACCAGCACTTAGAAAAAATTGATTTTCATCAGCATAATTTGGCAGACCCGTCAACAACCAGCACAGCGACATGGGTGATGATCAACATCGGAACATACGGCTGCATCGATCACCTCATCGGTTAGGAGTAGGCTTAAACGATATGAATAAGTTAGTCTTTAGTGAACCGTTATTGTAGTCAGAGCTATTCAAAAAAACAAAAACAAAATCCGGTACTTTTTTACAGATAACTGTACAATTTTACCGAAATTCGTTAAAGTCGTATTGACCGTGCATCAACACTAGAAATCATAGCGAAACTGTAGAATATGGTTTTGGAAGATCATCGATCCACTGTGGATGTGATAGCTGACACCATGGAATCTCAGATGGAACAACATGCCTTTTGTGGCGAACCAGCCCAGGGGGCTGAAAGCCACTATAATAAAGAAAAAAAAAATAACATGCCTTTTGGCTAAAGTTTTGGGTTTTAAAAAACTGTGTGCACAATGTTGGATTTCGAAAGAATAAAGAGGATTTTCTGCGTCGATTCCACACTATCGATGAGACTTGCATCTGCCCAGGTAACCAATAAGCAGTTCCAAAGCGTCTCTATGGCAGCCTATCAAGCATTTAAGTCGCCTTAAATGCCACATAAATGCCACTTTTGGCCCAATATACGGCTGCTTTACTGCAATGCTATGAAAATGCTTCATAACTGCTAATTTGCACTCGAAATGCTTATTACAGGCTACAGGCATTTAAATAGCATTTGAAATGCAGCTTTACAACAGATAGCATTCAAGATGCTGGCATAATGCTAATATAATGCTTATAGCATCAGAAATGAAGATTTAGGGTTGATTTACTGCATATGCTAATGCTTATTGGTTACCTGGGTGGATCATAACAAGTAGCTAAAGAGTGGTGTGAACCATCAGGCACTTCGGCTCAGAAGCAAGTTCGTGTCCAGAAATAGGACAAGGAGGTGTTAGCGTCAGTTTTTTGGGATGCAAAAGGAATTTCATTGATAGATTAGGGTACGGGACGGGTTTTATGCAGTTTATTCATCACCTGAGACATTTGATGAAGCTGTATGTAATCTATAATTAGAACTGCCAAAACGTAAACGTTACTCCCTCTGCTAACTTCTGATATATTGGAACATACATTCAGAAACGAGTATTAGACTCAGAAAATTTCATAGCCGAGGAATAAAATTCCGAATTGAAGGGATTTTTTAAAAGCATGCGGATTGATTTCCGATCATGAAAATGTTTTCTTCCGCTCCGCAATCTGTTCATAAACCATCAATATTGTATGAGTGCAATTCCGTGCATGTGTGTGAAGGCGATATGAAATAGGCCAGATCACGATTTGCTGCAAACGTCAATTTACTCAACCCGCTCCCTCGTTTTACCCATCCGCTCTCGAAAACAATCAACCAAGATATGTCGATTGCTATGATTACAAGCTCGTCTACTAGCAAGTTATGAGACAGTACACGACCAAACTTTTAGTTTTTCATTGATCTTTTGATTGACAATGTGTATTTCTTATTTCATTCACTCTCATGGAAATGTTGGACAAAGCGACAGTGACGACCTACGGGATGCTTCGCTTAAAAACAAACAAATCTAGGATATTTTTTTAATAGGGCGAATCTAACAATGAGAGATTCTCTCCTCTCTCGCTCTCTTTCATGTATTACAGCGCCATTATGAAACTTTTGAGGGATTCTTCAGTACAGATAGAAACACAACAGTGCTGGCTAGCATAGTCTACGAATAATAGAATGAAAAACGTAAAGCTGAATGGAATATTAATGAAAGAGAAAGTAATCAAAGAGAGTCTCTCAATTTCAGATTTGCCTTAATGAAAAAAAAAACCCTAGAAATGTAAGAGACAGCAGGCTTCACGTCACAATACCGGGGCAGAATATCCATGGTTAGCAAAGAAGAGAGGAAACATGGGCTCTCTGAAAATCAACAGTGATGCCATGGCTGCCGCGCAACAGCGAAGCGTTATTTATCGTTGAGTACTTTTGGATAGCTCCGAAACATACTTTTGTCTTTATTGCATATGATAGATCAACCTCAAATGACTGGAAGAAATATGAAATAAATGATGAAGATGAAGAGAAAGAAATATGAAATAAATGATAAATGAGAAAGAAATATGAAATAAATGATGAAGACATTCGCTTCGGTACATGCGATCAAATGCAAAATTAGAGCGAACTTCTTCAGCAAGTAGTAAACTGAAGGTTTTCTAGATGACGTATTTTGAATATTTAAAATGACAGTAATAAATTGGTAATCAATCATGATTTATTCATCGAATCATTAGCCCTATAGGCAGAGCTTATGTTTGTATCCTTGAAAGTGAAATAATTTGGAAAATGTAGGAGTTTTAGACCTATTTCCTAACAACTGCTTAAAACAGTTACCCCTGATTAAGCCGTTTCCTACCCTATCTCCAAACTGGTAAGACAATCAACTCTGATTATTATTGTGACCTTTTGGACTAAGGTCTGTATCCACATTAATCCGGACACCTTCAAATCATTGTTACTGTTGAAATACGTAGGAATGAAAAATTTCACTGTGGTATAGCTGAGAGTCTATGATGAAAAAGACTATGATTGATGTTTACATTTCATGTTTAGTATTCAAGATGGCGACGGAAGAAAAACAAGTGCGCGAGCGAATTTTGTACGGGCGTACGGCAAATCCTGACTTGTCAATACGGGACCTTGCCTAAATCCACTGTTCACAATGTACTCAAATCATTTTCGGAACGTTTGACGGTGGAGAGGAAACCGAGAAGTGACAAAAACATTGGACGCGCTGATCCTGTGATGGACCGAAAGGTGAAAAGGATATTAACGAAAACCCCAAATCTCTCCATTCGAACGGTGGCTCGTAAAATAGGGATGTCGCCTGGTTTTGTCCAAAAAGCAAAACAACGTTTGGGACTTAAGTCGTATACAGTAAAAACAGTTCCAAATCGCAACCACAAATAGAACACGGGCTCGACTGCGAATATTTGACGAAGTTTTCATGCGTTGTTATGGACGATGTAACTTATGTCCTGGAGGATTTCAAGCAGCTTCCAGGGCTGGATTTTTATTTTGCTATGGCCAGAAATGCTACAACTGAGCATTTCAGAACGAAGAAGGCATCGAAATTTCCCAAAAAATACCTTGTGTGGCAATCAACTTGCACGTGTGGCACAAAGAGTAAATCTTTCGTCACTACAGGCACAATCAACAAGGAGATCTATCAGAAAGAGTGTCTGCAGAAGCGATTGCTACCGGTCATCAAAAGTCACAAAGAAAAACCTTTGTTCTGGCCCGATTTGGCATCATGCCACTATGCTAAAACTGTGATGGAGTGGTACCAAGCAAATCAAGTGAACATTGTACAAAAAACCTCAAACCCGCCAAATTGCCCAGAGCTACGACCAATCGAGAGTTATTGGGCTCTGATGAAGTGGAAGCTTTCTGGAAAGAAGCAAGGAATCAAAGGCATCAAACACTTCCAGCTAATTTGGACAAAGACGGCTTCTACGATGTCTGAAGAGTCTGTACAAACCCTAACGGACGGAGTTAAGCGCAAAGTTCGAAAATTTTATGCAAATACCGAATAACTATGTTTTGTCTTCACGAATTCAATCAAAACGAATTGTTAAAACACATCCCATGAATCTGAAATAAACAACTACGACGGAAATATAATGCGAAATTTATGTTTTATTCATGTTTTGAGGTGTCCGGATTATTGCGGATACAGACCTTACTTTTACTATAGTCGACTTACCAATCAATCTAAAGTGTCGCAATAATAATCGACTCATCCTCTATCTTAACAGAAATTTTCTGCTTCTTTAAGGTATACATACTATTATTTCACGTTGCCTTAGAAGTGCTTTCATCATGGTTTCATTAAACTAATGCTATCATAACGACCCAGCAGCAGTGATGTAAGCATTTCAGATGACATTTAATTATTATACTTCTGAGAAAGTCTGACAATTCTGGCTTTCTTCGTGGCACAATAGAAGCTTTTCGGTACAGAAAATGGAAAGTCGAACAGAGTTTCCCAGTATCGAACAATGGAGAATCATTTCCAGATAATGATGTTTTAGATCTTCATGACTCATATCGAAGCCGGCAAAGCGAGTTTAGTCTGCTTTGCATCAATTGAGTTGCTGCACCCATTGATTGCAAAACACACTGTCTCAGTTTCTATGAACACACGTTGTCTATG
The DNA here is from genome assembly GCA_034211315.2 of Aedes japonicus. NCBI lineage: Eukaryota > Metazoa > Arthropoda > Insecta > Diptera > Culicidae > Aedes > Aedes japonicus. The sequence continues at coordinate 39,536 of JASCZW010007184.1, forward strand.
GACAACGTAACAACCATCAATTTGAGGTTCTGCAACCTTTGAAAATTTCACCAGCATCTGTTCAATCAAAATGTTCATCTTCACCCTGCAGCATCAGCAGCGATGATATTTTATCGCAGAAAAAGGAAGCTCCCTTCCATAAATAGTCGTACAGCGACTAATCGTTTTGCATAAATAAATGCACAAACCAGACGAAGTCCTCGCCACGATGCAGCCATGTACAACGAATCTCCCACACCTTAACCATGCTTTCCGTACATCCTTTATAGGTTGGGTGTAAGGAAGGCGTGAAACCGATCCGATTCGAATCGAATAAACGAAGGAAACGAGACGCTTGACTCTCCTGCTGCCACAAAAAGAGGAAGAAGATACAAAGTTGTTCCGGCTTCTGTTCGCCTTTCGATGTGCTATCGCGAAAGGAAGTAAGCAACTTTTATCGGCTGGAACGTGCCTCCAACGGATTCGAACTCATATGGGTCGCTGGGTAATGTTTGCGTTGAAAGTCAAGATTTGAATGCTTCTGTGGTTGAGTAAACCTTGCTGCACCATTTCGACTTCTCCCCGTAGGAAACGTGCGTCGGATGGATCCGGGATCGACTTACTGGCACCCGTAAGCGCAACAGTTTCTCGGACTTCTCCCCCGCACTTCAGTCGCGTTTGATTCATGCCAACAACTTACCACCATCTGGATCGCTGTCTGGAGCTTGACGTCCATGATGAGGATGATGATGATGATGAGTCAACCCGTGTACGATTTTCCCGGCTGTAAGCAACCCAAGTGCCACAATCAGTATCCATCGCGACAGGCTTCTCGAATCCCTTGTCATGTTGTCTCCGTCAGTGCAGTGCGCTCTTTGTGTACTATCTAAACCGGTGACAAAGATTTCCCACGCCTAGACGTTCCTAGGAAAACGATTCATCAGTCAACACGGCTCATAGTAGTTAACGGCAAACGTCCTCCCACACACGAATTTTCGTTTTTCTTTGCTTTTGGCTCAATTACCACCGAGATCTCTAATTAAATCACAAACTCTCACGGTCACTGTATGCTCTCCTCTACCTTAACCTAGATTCTACCTCACGTTGGAAAAATCCAATTTGAACCTTCACTCGCGCGACTGTCCCCGAATATGTATGTAACCGTCGCGTCGCCAGCAGCAGCAGCCCCACGACACTATCTATCGGTTAGTGTGCTAACTACGAACGGGTTGAAAAGGATTACTAGCTGCCACTACTGCCTGATGCTCCAGCTCCGGTCTGAGCATCCGGTCGAGTCGAGTTTCATATTGCTACTGATGAATGAGCATTGGACCCCCGAGCACCAGACGATCCTTCTCAACATGATATGTATAGCTTATAACACTGACTGAGAGCGCACCGAAACATTGTTGCTCGTCTTGAACTCTTCTGGCTGACTGTACTGTAGGAGGGAGGACCACTTTCGTGGCACAAGAGAAGAAAGAGTTTTGTTGGCCACCCGACAGACCGCCGCTGGTTCTGCCACCCTTTTATTGTCAGTGGATAATTCGCGCACTTGTTCGTCTGCTTCTCGGCTACTGTCAGCTCTAGTTAGGTACCTACCTACTTCAAGAGCTGCTAGCATCTGGGCACCATGTGTGCGCGTTCAAAGCGATAGCTCCCATGCTGAGAGGTGCACCATGGGTCTCCATCGGATTGAAGATGGATGGGAGGAAAAAAAAACCGTTTGTGGACGGCCGTTTATGGAGTTCAACCTTCCCAGGCGGATCGAGAGCGCTCCCCGGAGGCAATTAATGTATAACGCCGTAAATGGATTTAATTTAATCAGAGATCTTAGAAGGCAGTCAAGGTTTTTACGTTCAAAGGATTTCAAGCTTCTAAAGTTCAATATTTTAAAAGAGCATACAAGCTTTCTATGAAAAAGTAAGGTCTGTATCCGAAATAATCCGGACACCTCAAAACATGAATAAAACATAAATTTCGCATTATATTTCCGCCGTAGTTGTTTATTTTAGATTCATGGGATCTGTTTTAACAATTCGTGAAGACAAAACATAGTTATTCGGTAATTGCATAAAATTTTCGAGCTTTGCGCATAACTCCGCCCATTAGAGTTTGTACAGACTCTTCAGAAATCGTAGAAGCCGTCTTTGTCCAAATTTGCTGGAATTGTTTGATGTCTTTGATTCCTTGCTACTTTCCAGAAAGCTTCCGCTTCATCAGAGCCCAATATCTCTCGATTGGTCGTAGCTCTGGGAAATTTGGCGGGTTCGAGGTTTTTGGTACAATGTTCACTTTATTTGCTTGGTACCACTCCATCACAGTTTTAGCATAGTGGCATGGTGCCAAATCGGGCCAGAACAAAGGTTTTTCTTTGTGACTTTTGATGAAGGGGAGCAATCGCTTCTGCAGACACCCTTTTCTGATAGATCTCCTTGTTGATTGTGCCTTTAATGATGAAATATTTACTCTTTTTGCCACACGTGCAAATTGCTTGCCACACAAGGTATTTTTTAGCAAATTTCGATGCCTTCTTCGTTCTGAAATGCATTTCTGGCCATAGCAGAATAAATCATCCAGGACAAAAGTCATTGAAATCATCCAGGACAAAAGTTTCAACGTCCATAACAACGCATAAAAACTTCGTCAAATATTCGCTTTACAAACGTCGAGCTCGTTATTTTGCTGCCAAGTTCTGTTTGTCGTTGCGATTTGGAACTGTTTTTACTGTATACGACTTAAGTCCCAAACTTTGTTTTGATTTTTGGACAAAACCAGGTGACATCCCTATTTGGCGAGCCACCGTTCGAATGGAGAGATTTGGGTTTTTCGTTAATATCCTTTTCGCCTTTCGGTCCATGACAGGATCAGCGCGTCCAATGTTTTTGTCACTTCTCGGTTTCCTCTCCACCGTCAAACGTTCCGAAAATGATTTGAGCACATCGTGAACAGTGGATTTAGGGAAATCCAATGTTTTTGCAAGGTCCCGTATTGACAAGTCTGGATTTGCCGTACGCCCGTACAAAAATCGCTCGCGCGCTTGTTTTTCTTTCATCGCCATCTTGAATACAAAATATGAAATGTAAACATCAATCATAGTTTTTTTCATCATAGACTCTCAGCTATACCACAGTGAAATTTTTCATTCCTACGTGCAATATTTCAAAAATTACAATGATTTGAAGGTGGCCGGATTATTGAGGATACAGATTTTATTTCGGCAACATTACATATTAGAGTACACTATCTGAAAGAAACATTTAATTTTCTGCGTTATCTACTCAGAAAAAAATAATTAATTTTAACAATGGCATAAAATTTTCCCTCGTTTAATTTCACGCCAAAGAAGGCGTAAACAACGAAATTGTTTGCAATCTTTCATGCGCCATACAACAATGTATACAGTCTTTCATACAACAGGCTCGATTCAGGCGTTATATGGCTAAAATTTTCATGAAATATTCCATTGATTTCTGCCAAATTTAGCATTCCCTTTATGTACATTAGATAACGCAGTAAATTTAATGTTTCTTTTTATCTGGGTAATGCACATAAGGGAAATGCTAGATTTGGCATAAACTAAAGGGTGATCCGATCAAAACTTGGTCAAACAGTAATGTGTGTGAGTCGATTAAAGTTTTTATTAATAAGTCAAATTCTTTTCTTTTTCAAGTTCAGTTAATACAGAATACAGAAGAAATATTCAGCTAAGCTTCCTTTTTACCAAGTGCAAATTGCTGGGTCTTTCGTTTAACACCTGCCATAAGCAGGCATTGTCGAAATACACAGAGAAGTGCAAAGCAGACAAATGCTTCACCCAATTTCAAGTGTGCGTCTCCTGTTTCTGATTTCGTAGCAGCACGAGAGACAGATAGCCGCACATACACTTCTCTTTCAGAGATAAAGAGTGCTGTACTCTGTGCTTTACTCTGTGCTTTGGCTTATGCTTTGGTAACTGGTAGCAAAATGAAAATGTTTGATGCTAGTAGCAAAAAGGCATTGTATGGGTTCATAGAGGCAAAATTTTATTAAAATACTTATTCACAAACTAGTCGGAGCTGCCGCCGTGTCTGTTTTTTGCACTTGTGTTTGCACAGAGACGACAAGGGAGAGGGCAATCGTTAACGCCCACACGTCCAGCCGTTTCAACTCAGTTTTGAGTCGTTTTTGACCACTTTCGTCAAAAGTGGAGTCACTCAAATTTGATAAATGTTACTTGCATAGACTCAAATCAGATGGATGTTTTTGATTTGTCGACTTGTCAATGCCAGTAACATTTACTCAAATTTGAGTTACTCCACTTTTGACGAAATTGAGTCAAAAACGACTCCAAATTGAGTTGAAACGGCTAGCCGTGCAAAGAGACGAGAGCAAATTCGAAATGAGATGTGCGGATTTGTGCGCACGGCAAAAAAACGATGCACGGGAGTACAGACTGCACTTTCACATCTCTTTGAAATTTAATCTGCTGGCCATAAGATTTTGTACAGTCTCCTAGTCCACTTTATTCGCCGCAGAACGCCAGTTTGCCTTGAACTGTTTCTCGCTCACAACAGGTTTTTGAGTCTTCTTAAGGTTCCGCTTGACGATGGCCCAATATTGTTCGATTGGGTGGAGCTCTGGCGTGTTCAGAGGGTTCTTGTCCTTGGGCACCACTTGAACGTTGTTGGCAGCATACCACTCCATGGCCTTTTTTAATTAATGGCAAGATGCCAAATTCGGCCTAAAATAGAACGGAGCAATTGTGTCGCTCTAGGAAAGGCAGTAGACGTTTTTGTAGGCACTCGCTCAGATAAATTTCCTGGTTGACGGTTCCGGTCGCAATGTAAACGTTGCTCTTCAAGCAACAAGTACAGATGGCCTGCCAAGATATTTCTTCGCGTACTTTGACAGTTTAATGTGCTTGAAAATATCTGCCACCTTTCCCCGTCCGGTTGCCGTATAAAATTCCTGTCCAGGAAGCTGTTCAAAGTCTGCCTTGACGTAAGTTTCATCGTCCTGTACCACGCACTCAAACTTCGTCAGCACCGTCGTGTACAACTTTCGTGATCGTGCATTGGCCGACGTGTTTTGTTTATCGTCGCGATTTGGAGTCACCACTTTCTTGTAAGTCGACAGTCCAGCTCGTTTTTAGCCCTATCCACGGTTGAAGGCGCCAATCAATTCGGTTTTATTATTGCAGCAAGAGATGCCAACAGGTGTCAAATTTAAGTGAGGTTTATAAAAACCTACACAGCTTCTTTACAAAGATCTTAAAACCTTGACTCCTAAAATTCCTTCTACTCCAATCAAAGGTTTTGAAATGCCGTTTTAGGACTCATTATATTGTCTTATTATAGTCAGTTAAAAAGGCATTTTAAACCCATTTTGCCTCCAGTAAATGCATTAAACGGCTAATTGGCATTGAGGAAAGCTACCAAATGACCAGATAGTTTTATAGTAGCCATTGCTTAGATATATTGGCTTTTTTGGCAAAACTGTGGTTTCTTGCAATCGCCATATTGAAATATATGATTAATTGAAATGTGGAAAAATAAATGCACCAAATTTTAAATGTAATACCATTGAACTGTAGATCTGAGACCAACTTCGGTATTTATTTAGATAACCTTGTTGAATTCCATCGATTTTCAGGAGTTTCATAATTAATTTATCGAATATATTTGTTTCAATTTTGTTTTTGTTGTTGTAAACTCGCATAATTTCCGAGGCGCATTAATTTTCAGCTCTTATCGTCCCAATATTCATCATAAAATTATATGCGCATATGATTTGGAGCATGATACGCTATAAAAAAATCAATTTGTTTTGGATATTTTGCTATCAAACATAATTTCCAGCTGTGGCCATTTGGCCCTATGCTGGTTTTGATGGCGGCCAATAGGTTTTATGATGGTCAATAGGTTTTATGATGGTCATAACATCTTTCACTAGAACATTTACAAATTCCTTAAGGTCTTAGAAAAGTTTTATTAATTTGTTTTCACAACCGTCTATAGAGTGGGCCACTTTGTACACATTTCGGCTTTAAAGATGTATAGAGGAGGTGTTGGTAGACTAAACAGTTTTGAATTTAGTTTCATCAACAAAGCCGGGAGGAGTGCTATACGGCTGGAATAAAACTTAAGTGCTTATTTCAAAATCAAAATAGAAGCACGATGCTACATCTTCAAAATTAGGGGTGTGCAAATTTTTTAATGCACGATTAAAGGAAATGCGTCAAGTTTAAGTCGACCAAATGTTGATCGAAACACCCTTTAATGCGATCTTTCATATAGCTTTAAGCCAGATATCGTTGGAATCAGGGCTGTTTTATGGAAGATTAAAAAAAAGTTGTATGCTGAATGAAAGATTGCACACAATTAGCTTGTTTAAGCTTGCTTTGACTTGAAATTAATCGAGTGGAAATTTTACGCGTTTGTTAAAACTCATTTCATTTTTCATTTTTATCTGTGTATTTCCCACAATAGCAAGATCATTGGAGCCAGGCTAATGGAAACCCATAGCTCACGGGATTTGCCCTAAGTGTTTCCAACATGCAATATCTCGTGATTTTGGACAAATACAATGCTACTGCCTTGAGCAAGATTGTTCAGTACATCACGGCCTTCCGGTTGCTAGATAGCAGTGCAGAATTATCACACTAAGTAGCGTTAGTGTGCATGTGCACTTCCTGTATGAACTATCTCGAAAACATGGCCATCTGGCGAGTTGGCGTTTCGGACAAAGATGCTTGAGTGCACTTGGTCTTTTGGATGATGAACCGTTTAGTTTAGAATTTTCTAACTACGTGGCGCTAGTGTGAATATGAACTTCTTGTATGATATGCTCGCCATCTAACTAGTTGGCATTTTCGACAACTACACAGCTCGAAAAAGTAGAGTGAATTTCCGTTCAATATCATGCACATAAATGGAGCCTCACAAAACTTGCAAGTCAACATTATAACTCGTGTAAAGTTCTGGGACATTCCATTCATTTCGGAAAATGTTGTATACAACAACAACGATTACAACTATTTCATGCAAGTTGCTGTTTGGTGTGGAAGGAAACAAAATTTTACATCACTATGAAAATTTAGATTTTTCGTCTGTGTATGTTTGAAAGAATTTGGTGTGGGCTGAAATGGTGAGTCAACAACTGGGATGGAGCTTAGCAACTTAGCTGGTAGGGCAGCCTGGACACTGTTGTCCTTCTGACTTCAGCTAGATTAAGGAGATGCGTGCCGAGCGTCTGTCCACCAAGCAGGTGCGGCTCAAATAGCGTCGGTACTGACATCCAACGGTTGAGTCAACTATACATTAGGTGGCAGTCGCACCAAGGCGATGTACACAGCCCAACCCCGCTAAGGTAGCATGCTGAAATCTTACCCTACCACGAAAAATAGAAGTATTCTTTATATGGAATATAATTTCAGATCATCCATGGAATTCACAAGTATTGCATAGTAATTTTGAATTGTTTTCTTCCCCCGTGGCGATGATAATGCGAGTCCGTCGATAATTCCAGCAGGATCAGCAGGCATGCAGACATTACATCCCTTCACAATATTCTTCATGCTATTTTCAGCTTCACATTTGCATCGTTGTAAGTTTTGGCCCACCTTCCTCACGTTATACATTTGAAAAGATAGGAAGTGTTTCGACAGGTTCCACTTGAACCGGATTTCGGACTGTGAACGGATGTAAAAAATACTGTCGTTCCGAAACAACGAAGAACTTTATTTTGGGATGAAGATACGGTCGGATAAAAAAGAGGTCTACGCGCACGGTCTATTGGAAAAGCACTTACTGCTATCTATTATGATCGATCGTTTTATGGATGGATGGGATACAATTGCTCATGAGAGTGAGTGATCAAAACAATACATCTGACTGGAGAACTGGAGTGTGAGAGTGTGGAACTTATCTAGCTTAACGTTAGGGTGAGCCAATTCAAGCAAATTCAAATATACCGCCCACTTTGGAATCTCAGCGATTTCAATTTAGCTAACTCTATTCTACTACACTACACTATGCTACTACACTTCATTTTTGAAAACTGTTGAAAACCTCAATAGCGCTATCGACAAGTGGATTAGTTTTCTACTTCCACGGATGATGAACTACTACTGCATTTGCTTCAGCTACTAGACGATTCTTGCTTATGCTACGGATACTGAATCACTGGTGCTGCTGCTGTGACGGACATGGACTTCTTGAAGGGTGGTAGGACTAAGCACACCGGGTGGTTGCTTCAAATACTGACGGGCAGAAAGGATGACCTCGTCCCTTGGACGGTTATCTCCGAATGCTTCCAAGGACCTCTAGTCCAATGGATCGATGACAGAAAGGGCTATCCTGAAAGATGAGAGGGTGCTTTTTCATCTATATAACCCAAACATGAAAAAACTTGCCTGAAGCGGAGGCCTCCTGGCCTCCGCGGGTGCCAATGCACCGACGATGTTCCTGGTCGCACGGTGGAATACTTAGAAGGCTTCGGTAGCACGATAAATTGATGATTGATGACTTGTAGGATTATTGATGATAGTTGTCAAAACAGGATCGGGATGTACCATGGATTCTCCCTCACCACCAACTCATCGATGAACCGTGTCTTCCTTGTTTGACTGAGAGATTGCGACATAATCAGGAATGCTTCATAATGACGGACAAGACAGCACAGAGAACTTTACACATACCGAACGGTATCACGCGACGCGGTCTGTGTCCTAGCGGGGATGATGCCAATAGGCATCGTCATAAAAGAGGATGCAGAGTGCTTCGAGCAACGTGGAACAAGAGGTATTCGAAAGACCACTAGAGCCGCATCAATGGTTAAGTGGCAGAGGGAATGGAATAACTCCACCAAAGGTCGGTGGACCCACCGACTAATCCCGAACTATCCGGGTGGGTCGGTAGGCGACACAGGGAGGTTAACTTCCACTTAACGCAGATTCTGTCAGGCCATGGGTGCTTTAGACAATATCTGCACAAATATGGGCATGCACAGTCCTCCGCATGTACCGAGTGCGCGGGAGTAGAGGAAACCGCAGAACATGTATTCTTCACATGTCCTCGCTTCGACGGCGCGAGATCCGGCATGATGGCCGTAAGCGGTCACGACACGACTCCGGATAATTTGGTCCCGAGGATGTGCCAAGACCGGGACATCTGGGACGCGGTATGCGTAGCAGCCTCCAGATTGTCCTCGATCTCCAATTGAAATGGCGAAACGACCAAAGGCAGGTCGAAAGGGCGACCTAACTACTGAAGACCTAAGTAGTTAGACATAGTGGGTGCTTAATTAGCACAAAAGCCCCTCCCCGAAGTAATACCGAAAGGTGGTTCCGGGGAGGAGAAAGGCTTAAGGCACGGGTGGGTTTTTAGTGGGTCGAGGAGTTGGCACCCTCATCCCCACACCCTGAGTTCTTCAGGTGTCTGGCTGCAGATTTTCCATCCCGTCTAAAAAAAAAAAAAAAAAGAGAACTTTACACATGCAAACTTTAGATAAGATGCTGAGATCGGCAATGATTGACGGATGGTGTTTGATTGAAGATTGTTGGCAGTAGTTCGAAAGTAGTAGCATACAGAAACGTCAAAGAAACCTTAAGTTTTGCTCTGCAGATTAATTTTGCTCCGAATCTAGGTTGTCACGTATCGGAAGGACACAGATCTTTGATATGGCCCTCTGATACTGACCGTCTTGGGTCTTAACCGTAACAACGCGAATATTACCATCTGATCCAGCGAGGATATCGACAACACGGCCAAGCCTCCATTTCAGAGGAGGAAGTCTTTCGTCTTTCAGCAGTACCAAGGTGTTAATTGCAATGTTATTACGCTTGCGGGTCCATTTGGTCCGATTGTGGAGATCGGACAGGTATTGTGTTGACCATTTGTTCCAAATTTGCTGACTAACCCTGCGCTTGTTGCCACATCGAAAGCCGGTTTTGCTGGAGTTCTCCTAATGATGGTTCCGGAATCGTCGTTAATGGTCGCTGAATTGAGAAGTGTCCTGGGGTTAGCGCTTCAAAATCAGACGGGTCACTGCTGACTGGAGTGAGTGGACGGGAGTTGAGGATGGCTTCGATCTGTGGTAACACTGTGATCATCTCGTCGTATTGAAGCACTCGATCGCCGATGGTGCGCTTCAAATGACCCTTGAAGGACTTCACTGCGGCCTCCCACAGGCCACCAAAGTTAGGAGACCTGGCCGGAATAAAGGGGAATTCAATGCCCTCTTCGATGGTTCCACGAGTCACCGATTCCTGGAACTGTTGTTCGATGAATAACTGCCGAAGCTCATCCAATTTGCGCTTGGCTCCAACGAAGTTTGTGGCGTTGTCACACATTACTAGCAAAGGTTTTCCTCTACGGGCCACGAATCGCTTGAAGGCAGCAAGGAACGCTTCACTAGTGAGGTCGCCAACCAACTCAAGATGAGCTGCTTTAGTTACCAGACAAATGAAAATAGCGACAAAATGTTTTCTGGCAGCAGATCGACGAATTGGATACTTAATTTGGAACGGACCACAGTAGTCATACCCCTACTCTTAGGAATGGAGGTGCCGGAGAAACGCGCTCTGATGGAAGATCCGCCATGAGTTGATCCAAAACCTTTGGCCTGTTTCTGAAACACCGAACACACTCGTGCAAGATGGCGTTAGCTAGACTTCTGATACGTGTGATCCAGAATCGTTCGCGTACGGAAGAAACGAGAAGTTGTAGTCCGGAATGGAAATGTTTGCAGTGGTAGTAATGAAGCACCAGCCTTGCTAACGGATGACGGTGACTTAAAATCATCGGATGCTTCCGACTCATTGAAACTGGTGCATTGACTAGTCGTCCTCCTACGCAAAGTATACCATCTACATAGAAAGGATTCAGCCTGCTTATAGATGATGAGGAACTGATGTGAGTACCTTTGCTCAAAGCAGATATCTCAGCCGGAAATGATTCTCGCTGTGCCAGTTGAACAAGGAAAGTTAGCGCTTGTTCGTGTTCCGGATGCGTAAGAAACCCTGTCAGTCGGTCATTTTTGTGACGTGTGAGCGTTTTCAGATGAAATCAGCCGGAAAAAGTCAAAATCTTGCACGACCCTCTCCGGTTTGGATGAAACTTTGCACATGTCTTCGGAATTGGTGATGATGGATTTTCCGCGGGTTAAGTTTTTTGACTCAAGACATTTTTTTCAAAAGGGCTTTGAGTCATAAGAAGAAGAATAGAAGTTGTTCTAAGATGGAGCAACTTAAGATAAAAAAGTTCTTTGAAGTAAGAAAAATTGGCAAGAAAAATTGGCAAGAAAGTTTTTTTTCCAATTTGTTGTTTTTGCTTAAATAACCATATTTTAATAATATAATACGATTCTTCTAGTAATTTTAAACAAAAATGCTCTTGGTGAGCAGCATTCTATATGTACCCGTTTTCGAGATAATTTGAAAAAATGGCTTTTTCCATGAAAAACACCTTTTTTCAAAAGTTAGTCGTGATTGTCCATCTTCAAAAGTATTTTTTTCAAATTGTACATAAAATTTTCAACAACTATCCTTTTGACACCAAGAAGATTGAACATCTTCTTAATTAACGAAATTAACAAATCTTAATTACCAAATAAAAATTTTGAGTTTTTTTTTGTTCATACATGATTTATTTATTTTTTCTACTATTTAAAAAAAAATTGTATTTACATTTTTACAAACACTATTTCCTAACATTCCTATAAATATTATGAAAACTCAGTATTTCGTCAGTTGAAAATATTTTCGCAGCGATTTTGTTATCTGCAACTGGAATGAAGGAGTGATATTTTTGTTTACTGATAACTACCACCCCATTCTGCAGCTCCCTCTTCATATTCCTCTCGTAAAACATAGCAAAATGATATTTTTGTGAAATTTTCTTGATTTCTCTTAATAGCCCAATCATACAAAGTTTTTCGCACTTGTTATTGGATGTTCATTAGGCTGATGCAACAATTGCTGTAGTAAATTCATTTGTCTCCCCTATTGCATTACATGCGTCTTAGCCAATTTGGGTCCTGATAGTCCCCAAAAAATTTAACACATTTGGTTTTAATTTGTCTTTGCACACGCTATTCAAAGTTTGTATGGGAATTAGTATGAAGAATCTCAAACTTACATTTCCAGATCCCTAACATCTTGATATTATGCCCTTAAACCAAATCTTATATACATTCATATAGTGTAAGTTGTCAACTATCAAAATGCCGAAGATACCTGACATGTAAATTTTAGACAAAAATAGTTATTCAATAAAACATAAAATACAAACTTTAGGCATGATGTTTTATTCTTATTTTTGTTTTCTTATTATGTTATATTTTTTTATATTTCATATTTATATATTTTCTATATTTTATTGTATATATATTATTTTAAATATTTTATATATTTTATATTTATATATTTTAAATATATTACATATTTTTATTTCTTATTATTATATTTGTTGAATAACTATTTTTGTATAAAATTTACATGTCAGGTATCTTGGGCATTTTGATAGTTGGCAACTTACACTATATGAATCTTAATTAGATTTGGTTTAAGGACATAATATCAAGATGTTAGGGATCTGGAAATGTAAGTTTGAATTTCTTCATACTAATTCCCATACAAACTTGAATAGCGTGTGCAAAGCCAAATAAAAACCAAATGTGTTCAAATTTTTTGGGGACTATCAGGACCCAAATTGGCGACGATTAAGCTTAGGGGAGCAAATATTTCGATTTTGCATCAGCCTAATGTTCATGTTGTTTGGCCAAGCTTGCTCTTGTTGCCATTCGTTTTAATGTGCCGCCAATTGCATCACATGGTCCCTTACCATGTGAAGTTGCGAGAAAATGCCACTCAGAATCAATGTTGTATTTCTCTTTAAACTTGCAGAGGCTTGCAATTTTTTTCTATTTTTGTATTCGGAATCAGCCCCATCAGACATAAACATTAGTTGATTTAAATACGTAAGTAATTTAGAAATAAATACTTGTACCGCAATTCTATCATGTCTTAGAACTTCTGATATTACAACAAAACTTAGATTTTTAAGCAGTCCTGACTCCATATAATAAATAACAAACTGATGAATTGTAGCCTGATCATTGTTCCAATGATGACTTTGAACAGCATCCTGAAGTACAAATGAATAATTCTCTGCAAAATCGCAAATAATAACTACTTCTCCTTCTTTTAATGAAAACTTTGTATCTTTTGAAAAATTAGATTGCTTTGTTTTTATATAATCATGAGTTAATAGTTTTTCTAATTTCTCGCTAAAATATTCAACAAATTCATCGACAGGTTTTAATAGCGTTTCTAAATTACATCTATCGGTTGTAATCCATTGTTCGAACGATATCTCAGACAAGTTATGTTTCTCAAGTTCTTTTAAAAATCTTATCTCAAATTCTGACAGCGTGGGACAATTTTCGCATTCACAGAGGTAAAAATATTTGGATCTTGATGATGAATTACACAATAACTTCTCAAAATGTTGATTACAATCAGTGTTGAATGAATATTTTTTTAAACTGTGAAGCATTCAATCGCGTTGTGAGAACCTGAAGCATTTAGCAATTTACAATGTTTTGGTCGTAATGCTGCAAAAGTACTAAATCCGATTTTATGTCCACTGACTTCTTTAAATCGAGTGAAAGTTTCTCTAAGTGATGAAAGTAATAACCGTTTTTGAATTTGTTGACGCTTACCATTAGTGTTTACTGAGACATAATCTCTTTGTCCCGGCATGGCTCTGCTGATGTCGTCCTCGTCAAAAAATTCTATCACTTGATTCTTTATATCCGGATTCAAACGATTCCCCGATCTGTCGTTGGGGGTAGCCAATACTCCATTTTCGGCTGCCAATTCTTTTGCTTGTAATGCAAGGTATTTGTTTGTTTCAAATTTGCTCGTTATCTGCTGAATCGTCCACGAATTAGGCAAAACTGTTAGTATACGTATTTTATCTATTCTCGAACAATCTGGTTCTATGAATTTTTCTTTCAATTTGGAAATAATTTCATCATATTCCACAACCTTTGTTTTCAATGTAGCTAACTCTTCGACTTCTTCTTGTGGTGGTAAGCTGAATAGATATTTTCTAATACCTGCTACAATTTCGGCAAATTTTTGCCGACGGTATTTATCGTTTTTAAATTCTCTAATGGATATCGGAGACACATTTATTCCTGCAATTCCATTATTGAATAACTCAATGTTGTGTATCCTGGAATAATCCGGTAGGTCACTGTCCTGAGAAGATGCCGAGGTAATTGAAGCTGCCGATGGTATTTCCTCCAAATCGTTCCGTGATGTGGTTGGTGCTTCGTCATGTCCACCGTTTTCTGGTTGCTCCACTCTTTCGACAGGATTACGACGATACGAATATAACCGACATGAATCACAAATTCTTAATGACGTGTCCAAATGGACCGTACACAGCATGGATAAAAGTTTTTCAATTAACTTGTCAGTTAAATTTCTAAGTTTAGGCGAACACCGTCTCCCGATTTCACGAAAAGGTTTACAACTATGATTTGTTTCGAGTTCCATTTCAAATCGTTTTACACTTTACGCTACTTATGAAAGACACTGTTAAACTGATGTCATGACTTTGTAATGTAATCCTTTTTATACGGACTAGGTGTGCACTTTAGGTACTTTTTTGAAATATTGGTATGTGCAGGGGTATGCATGTAAATAATATTTTCTGTCAATTCCAAAGGGAATGCATGAATAGGTATAAATGGGCGTAACAATTGTATTCTTACTGGTATAAACAGTTTAACTAATTAAATACATTATGCTTCTACCTGAACAAAATACGCTTGTACACTAACATGAATACTATTTATTTTTGTTTCGGGTTAGGTTTTCATAATATACTGTAAGTAAAAGCAGCAAATATTGTCGTGTTACCTACAGTAAATATCAGGAATCAGTTTGTCTAGTATTCTCTAGTAATAAAAAGTATATTGTAGCAAATTTTATGTACAATTTGAAAAAAATACTTTTGCAGATGGACTAACATTTGAAAAAGGGATATTTTCATGGAAAAAGCCATTTCTTCGACATTAATTTCAAATTATCTCGAATACGGATACATTTAGAATGTAGCTAACCAAGAGCATTTTTGTTTAAAATCACTAGAAAAATCGTATTATTAAAATATTAAATTTTTCTTACTTCTAAGAACTTTTTTATCTTAAGTTGCTTCATCGTAGAACAACTTCTATTCTTCTTCTTATGACTAAAGCCTTTTTGAAAAAAAAATTATAAAAATCGTACGTTGGACATATTTGCTAATTGATTTTTAAGTTTAATTTTTGATTTTTTTTTGAAGAAATTTTTTTTTTTACAGTGTACATATTTTTTTCATAAAGTCAAATTAATTCACTACAACTTCTTTTCAGACGCAATTTTATTACAACCAACGGTTTTCGAGTTATGATTTTTTGAAAAATACGCATGACAAAACACATACGCCCTTTTGAAAAATTTGTCTTGAGTCAAAAAATTCGCTTAACCGGCGGAAAATCCATCGTCACCAATTCCGAAGACATGTGCAAAGTTTCATCCAAATCGGAGAGGGTCGAGTTCAGTCATTTGGCAGAGAAATGCTCGTGTGTTATGGCATAAAACGGCGAATGCTAGCAACCAACCTGACAAGGCTGTATAATGATGAACGGAGACTGAAGATTTCACTTTTGGCCTCGGCTGTAACTGGAAGCGCAACGACTTTCTCCTCTAGAACATATGATGGTCACGTATGTACTTGGATCTTGGCGTAGCCACAGTGGACCCTCGAACCACATCATCTGCCATCGCGATGGAAGTGATGACAACCAGTACATTACAATCGTCGAATCAGTCCAGAAATGAGCGGTGTGCTGAATTTTAGAGCAGGTAACAAACGTCTCGTAAAGATGGCTCAGCAACAGCGCACCGAACAGTTCTAGTCGGGGTGTGCTTTGTACTCTTTTTTTCCGGTTGAGATCTTCTAATGGCGCTACCTTGGATTTGGCAGTTATTAAGCGAACTTCCGCTGAAGTTAGTAGTACGTAAATAAAGACATGCTCCATAAGCTTTACTGGACGCATCGCAAAAGCCGTGCACTTGAACGGAAGCCAAATCCGAACTGAACGCTATCCAACGAGGAATTGACAACGACGAAAGAGCGCAGAGATTGATTCTATATTCGATCCAGAACAGCTGGAGCGATTCTGGTAATGCTTCGTCCCAGTCACATTTCAGCTTCCACAATTCTTGTACGAACATCTTTGCGACTGCCACCACTGGTCCCACTAGGCCGAGAGGATCAAACAACCGAGCTGTGTCCGCAAGTACAACTCGGGATGAGCTTCTAGTCGTCGTTCCAAGGATAAGAACCGTTTGATAGCGATTGCCTCAGATTCGCCAAGCTGCTGCATGACGAATTCCTTCTTCGGTAGAGAAACGATGAACCTTCCACTGATATCCCGAGTTGTGGTTTCGCGCTTTTTTATTGAGCAATCTATCAAGCACAAAAATTTTAAAAATTGACTCAAAAATTAGGGGGGGACAACGGCCCCCTCTACCCCCCTCTGGCTACACCTATGAATGTTATGCCTTGTGTTGGTGACCCTTTCATGCAAACAAATGAAAATGCTAAGGATTTCAAAAAAATTACGTTCGAAACTAACTTCCCATCTTTGTTCACAAAATCAGATACGTCTGTTTGAAAAAGTACTCAGGAATTAAGATCGGTGGCGCAGAGCCTGCTATTTGTTTTCCAAATCCGTCCGAGGAAGAAACGTTAATTGCCGTGTGACGGAAAATAGATGTCCACCCTATATATGTATGTCCAACTAAACAAATAAAGGAAGCACTCGCGAGCATCTTTGCTCCGTCGCCAATCCGCACGTTCTGATCCCCGCTGCATGTGCACGTTGAGAGGTTCATGTCATCATACCGTTCAACAACAACAAAAAAACGAAGACAACAAAAACATCCGGCACAACAGTCTCGGCAATAGGAATATCAACCCATAGTACAGCATGACACATCGTAAAAGGAAATTTTCTATCGTCTGTCGTCCGCCACCGGACCCCGTCCCAGTTCTGCCATTCCGCAGCATCGTCGTCGCCGTGAGATCACAGCGCCAGCGCCGGCCAGTCAGGGGAGATCTTCACAAAGATTTCCGTTCAACAAGCTGCGCTAAACTGGTTAACGAAGATGAATTACCAGTTCGTGCTCGATCAGTGAACTTTCCGGGCTTCTATTTTTAATAGACTAATTAGAATCGTAATGTTTAACCGTGGAGACAAAGCCGGACTGGATTTTATGGTCACGATGACACGGCGTCCGGTTATGTTAGGTCATGTCCCAGGAAGGAAGGAAACACACACACCTGTGTCTGTCCCGAACTGATACTGATAGCTTTTTTCTTAATATTTATAGCTTTTTTTCCAGGAGCGGAAGCCGAGGAAAATGGAGACGAATTTCAGTGGCATGATACCTTTCACACGCTTCCTGGGCGTGAGGTAGGTCAAGCATAGGGATAGTTGTCGTGGTTGCCAGATTGAGGTCGAAAAACAAACCCTCATTCCACCCGATCCAAATAAAATTATCGGCAACACTGCCCCCGAGTAAATCATCTTCTCGGAAGTCTGGCTGGGCGACGGTATCTTTCGCAAACTTTTCCCCACTTCGGTCCATCTTCGGCGTGGTCCTTCCAAGTAGCTCAAACCAGACGGCAGACATCGCCTCGGTACATATATTTTCCCAAAACTTTCCTTCGAGCGAGAGCAGCGGTTGGGGTGGTTTGCGCTCCCGAAAAGGGTTGTTGGTTTGGTAACCTTGTCCCCGACTCGCTCTTCGGGCCAATTCTCTGAGTAGGTACTCAGTACTCCCACGTGCCGTTGTATGTAGGGAAAAGATATAATTTTCCTTTGTCTGGCTGAATGGAATTTTCGGCTCTTGGGTTGGGGAAAGGAGAAGAGAGGACAAACATGTAGATATTTGGGACGTTGCAGTAAGCCAACTGCTAACTTTGCCGAAGAGGACCAAGTTCAATGGTATATTTCCTTGTCGATGCAGTACAGTATGCACAGCAGCAGGTCGTAAAGAGTTCTTTATTCTAATTCTTGTCCAACCTCTACCACCGCAACAAGGATCAGGATGGGGTCGATGACTGCCAGAGGTGCGGTCGCCGATGGCTGCAATGGAAGTATCTGGGAGGAATGTGTCTTACCGTTTGCTGACTGTGCGGATGCCTCTTTGTGTAACACGGCAATAATTTCAAGAAAGACTGGTGTCAATGCTCTCAATGGTGCCAGCTCCAGGTGACACCGATGACGATGATGCACATGGTGGTGGATTCTCCGAGCCAAATGGAAATTTCGTAATCGACAATTCGAGGTGTGATGTTTCTTTGGAATTTGTAATTTTGAACTTATGGTGCTTCAGAGCGGAGGCGAGCAGTTCTTTGTGCCGCTCGTTGAAAGGGATAGCTTTTAAAGATAATGAACTTTTCGGCGATGGATGTTGGGGGTTATCAATGAAACTATCGTAGTAGTTTCTGTGCTTGATAACGCTTTGAGAATTCAAATTTTAACTTAAGTTATGGAGAACAAAAAGTTGAATGGTGTTTGAGTGTCAAACAACTACTTCGAAAATATTGTATCGAAAGTTCTCTATTAATAATTTTCATAAGTGGAGAAGCTAACAAAGAATAATAGTGTAAAAGTTGGAAACAACGTAGTTTTGATGAAATTTATTCTTTAAATAATTGAGTTTAACATTTCATCGAAAAATTCTCAACATTCTGCGAAATACGTTTTTCTGAGAGAATTGCATAGAATTTATTATTGTCTAATCTTCTGTAATAACCTACTATTTATCATGGAAAGGATGAAACGGTCAAAACTTGGTTGACTCAAACATGACGTCAACGCTGAGTTCAAGAAGCTTCTAGGTCAAGAGTTTTATACGGCTACCGGAAAAGGAAGGGTTCAACATAAGTTTAAAAAGGAGAAAAACCCTCCAAACTCACCGGAACTGCGCTCAATTGAAAAATATTTGGCAGTCGTAGAGAGAACCTCAAAATAACTCAACAATCAGTTGGAAGTGAAGAACAGTTCTAGGCAAATCGGCTTTCAGTGTCAAATAAGTTGGATATAACAGCGTTACAAAACGTCATGGAAGGTGTGAAACGTAAAGCCCGACAGTTCGCATTTGGAAAATCGGAAGCTTAATCAACTAATTTTTCTGTGTTTTGTAGACGATGAACTTCAACTCAACTTCAACTTCAAGAAATAAAGATTGATCGTTTATATAATAAACTAATCAGTGTGCACTGATCATGTTTGAGCAATTTTAGACCGTTCTACCCTTTAGCTACAAATAGAAGTTATTGCAAGGTTTGCAAATTTATCAGCATGTGTCAACGATACGATCGGCTTACATTACAGCTGTTGGAAGGTTTACAAACAATGCGAAAACCTTGGAGACGCGTTCAAAATAAGGACATGCTAGTCTTTTCTACGAACATGACTACCTCATTAGAAAATGAAGCTCAGCTATATGACCGACTGATTTTGTTCAGTTGGTTTAAAAATTGAGCTTCCTTATAGTATTTCATGCTTAAGGACTGTTCATTAGAGATTTCTTGCTTAAGGACTGTTCATTAAAGAAAGTGGACACCTTTTTTCAATGTCAGCAGTCGGTTGCCAATTCTCTTTTGGACATGCCTTACACATTCCTTTTTATGTACAGGAACATCATGCGGATCAAGGTCAAGCAGAGATTTGAACGTTTTGGTACCGCCGTGGCCGATGTAATTAAGAAATTTCACGCCAAGCATTTACTTAAAACGCGAAAACATCTCCTTCATCGCATCCACCGCCATTTTGACTGCACTGCCATGGTGATTTACACAGAACTTTTCTTCATGCGAATCCAGCAATCAGAGCTGTTAAATCTCACGGCCATCATGAGACAATGAAAAAACAGGCCATTTCACTGTCACAAGAATTAATGAACTATCATGAGATTTCTTGTCATTCTCACACCATCATGCAGTCATGAGATTTTGTCTTATGCGATTTTGTTTTACTAATTTCTAAATAGTCTACCTAAAATTAGCCACGCAATAATATGTTATTGACATAGTGGACGTTGTATTTCAAGTTTTGTTATGAAACTTACAGTTATATCAATAAAGGTGTTTGTAATTAGCGATAACCAAAACACTGTCACGCGCTGTCATGACGAAAAATTCGATGAGATTTAGAAGAAAATCTCTATCATCGTTTTCTCGCCCGATGAGATTTTCAAACGCACTTCGGTAAAAATCGTAGGTCATTTTTTATTTAAAATGGCATTTGCAAGCCCTGCCAGCAATACGTTATATTCTTCCATTCCCAGTTTCGATTTCCAAATTTTGCACCCTTGAAAATATGACGATTTCACAACAACGTTCAAAATTTTTTTCAATTTCCTTATAAGCGACGCAAAAAAAAACATGAAAAGCCTCGTTTCTTCCAAGAACCTTCTTCTGAAACGCTTAATTCTCGTGATTCATTCACATTTTCAGCATTGAGCTTAATTTCATCCTCTACATATTTCTTTTGAATTATTTCAAATAATTATTTTGTGGCAATTTGAAGCATGTCCAGAAAAGCGTAATATGTGTTATAACTGAAACTGTGCGATATATCCATGAGCCCGCCAAACTTTTTCAAACTCTGAAGTCCGTTTCCTAGAATGCATGGCATGGCAAGCATAAAACGGCGGTTCACTTCGTACACTGATAATATTTTACTGATAGATTCTATGTAACTATAAATTAGAAGAAAAATTAGTAATCTCCATTAAATTCCAACTACCTTTGCTTATCTTCGATAGTTACGCGTATTTCGTCTACAATGTGCAGACTTCTTCAGTGTCTCGTACTAATAACTCGACGAAATACGCGTATCTGTCGAAGATAAGCAAAGGTAGTTGGAATTAAATGGAGATTACTAATGTTTCTTCTAATTTATAGTTACAAGTATTCCACTAAACAGCTCAAACCCTCTAGAATTCAGATTCTATGTGTCCACACATAGATTTTTGCAATCTGCTTTGTACAGTGAAATCCATGTGCAGGACACATAGTTCTTTTGGTTCCATCTAAAATCCATGTGTGGCCGCACATATTATTCAATTGAAACATAATTTTCATCCCCTTCAAAGGGGATTATGTTTATGTGTGGCAAATCAAATCTATTAGAAGTACTTATCGAATTTTACCATTAATTATGTGCAGATTAGTTTTCGTGTACGCATTGCCGATAGTAGGGCTTGAACCAAGGTACCGGGTGGCGCACGAGCACTTTACCACTAATTTAAACGCTATTCCAGCTGCAGATGTACGACTGAATGTTACATTTTTATGGCACGATTTGAACACTAAGCATTCGCTCAAAAAAGTAAAAACAGTTCAAAAGTTGCATATAACATAACTTATGCTTGAATCGATTTCAATGTCTTCGTAATGCGCGCCCTTTTTAAGTTTTCGCCGACGTGCTCACGTATGATGTACTGCTCTCTGCTTCAAAGCATGTTCACTTAGGCAAAAAGTACACGCAACCGGTGACAACAACGTGAGATATACCACTAACTATGAAAATACTTTACCGGCAAACGCATTTGCATAGAGGTTGAAGTGCTGCCATCTGCAAAATAAGATCTTTTACGGTCCGTACTCATGCATACTACAATAGAAATAAATGACACGACCGGCTTGTACTGCGCCGAACGCCTCTCACCGAGAGCGTCGCGCGGAGGCCGTGACACTGCTTCGAACAATGCGCTGTGTAATCCTTTGTACTTCCCGGATCGAAAAACCGTTTTGCCCCAACATCAAAAAATGCAATAAAAATATCGATTAAATATTTAAATATTAGTTCCGATTTGAACCAACAGTGAAGACGCTGTTAAGGGTAATCACAAAGTGTGATGGTCATCTACTTCATTTGGAAAACAAACAATTTTAACGCTCAATAGTCGATTTTAACTGATTTTAAGCAACAGCAATAAGCTGGTGGGACTACTTGTAAACTGTGATGGTGGTTTACTTCGCTGTAGTAAAAACAATAATAAGAAGATACCAACCAAGAGTAACAGTTCTACTGAGGCCACTCACTTAGGGAACGTCCATTAATTACGTCACGCAAAAATGACTTTTTTTAACCCCCCTCCCCCCTTGTCACATTTTCCCAAACCCCCCCTCCCCCCTTACTGCGTGACATAATTAATGGACCTTTCCTTAGTGAGGAGGTTGTTTATTACATTGGGAAAACAAACACGTTTTTTAAACTCAGTCTATTAATCACTATGAATCGTCTTAAATCAACATGCCAGATGCTACTGGGATTACTTACAAAATGTGATGGTGGTTTACTTCATTGTAAGAACAAACAATTTCTTAAACGACACTTAGGATTCGATATGAATTTATCTAAACCAACAGTTAGGATGCTATTGTAGCAACTCACAAAGTGTGATAGTGATTTACTATATTGGGAAAACGAATCCTTTATTGAACTACACTTAAGTGTCGATATGAACCAATCTAAGCCAACAGTAATTAAGCGGTTATGGAAGGTAGGTGGCTTCACGGGTGGCTTTTGTGTCGGCAAAGATGCTGCCAAATGTTATGTATAATAATAGAGTTATACGGGTGTGACTTACTTAAGCTGGATATACATTGCTGTAATTGATGTTGCTATTTCTAATAATGGAAGGATCTATTTACAAAACAAAACCCGGTGAGGAACTAGCATAATAAACAAAACCAAACCTTTATGAATCAAATTCTTTTATTGAAGTTTATATAGATGATCTGGTGATAAATAATCTGTTTTTTTTTTCAAATTGCAACCTTCACTTAAACTTGTTAAGGGGCTTATTTCTGTGAGGGGTGTAAATTTGAAGCCATGATTTTCTAATCAGTATGTAAAAATGTTCACCACTTGTCTACTCAAAAAACATAAAGGGCGATACGGTCAAAATTTGGTCAATATCAACTTGACGTATTTCTTTCAATTTTGCATTTAAAAAACCTGAACACCCTTCATTTTGAAGGTGTGTGTGTGTAGAATGTTGCTCCTATTTTGATTTTGGAATTCACTCTTGAGTTGTCAAAATGCCGTCCAAGCAAGAAGAGCAGCGTATCAAAATTTTGCTCGCGCATCGCGAAAATCCGAACTTCTCGCACGCAAAGTTGGCAAAATCGCTAAAAGTTGCCAAATCAACCGTTACAAATGTAATTGAAGTGTTTGGGGAACGTTTGTCGACAGCCAGGAAGTCTGGATCGGGGGGAAATCGAAAACCGGAAGCCGCTGAGACGACAAAGAGAGTTGCCGGTAGTTTCAAGCGAAACCCTAACCTATCTCTCCGAGATGCCGCAAATAAACTGGGTGTATCGTCTACAACCGTGCATCGAGCCAAAAAACGAGCCGGACTATCGACTTACAAGAAGGTAGTGACTCCAAATCGCGATGATAAACAAAATACGACGGCCAAGCGCGATCCCGGAGGCTGTACACGACGATGCTGACGAAGTTTGACTGCGTGGTAATGGACGACGAAACCTACGTCAAAGCCGACTACAAGCAGCTTCCGGGACAGGAGTTTTATACGGCAAAAGGAAGGAAAGGTAGCGGATATTCTCAAGCACACGAAACTGTCAAAGTTCGCAAAGAAATATCTGGTTTGGCAAGCCATCTGTACCTGTGGCTTAAAAAGCAGCATTTTCATAGCTTCCGGGACTGTCAACCAAGAAATTTACGTGAAAGAGTGTTTGAATAAACGTCTGCTGCCTTTCCTGAAGAAACACGGTTGTTTCGTACTGTTTTGGCCGGATTTGGCATCTTGCCATTACGGTAAAAAGGCCATGGAGTGGTACGCCGCCAACAACGTGCAGGTGGTTCCCAAGGACAAGAACCCTCCCAACACGCCAGAGCTCCGCCCAATTGAGAAATACTGGGCTATTGTCAAGCGGAACCTAAAGAAGACCAAAAAAACTGCTAAGGACGAGCAGCAGTTCAAGGCAAACTGGCTTTCTGCGGCGAAGAAGGTGGACAAGGTGGCTGTACAAAATCTGATGGCAGGGGTCAAGCGTAAGGCCCGGCAATTCGGATTTGGAAAAGCGGAAGCTTAACTGAATATTTTTCCTGAATTTTATACTAATTGAACTTGAAAAAGAAATTTAATTTGATTTTTTAAATAAACGATTTCACCGATTTACACGCGTTTTCCCTTGACCAAATTTTGACCGTATCACCCTTTAGCCAAAAGCATCCAGATTTATTAGAATTTAGAAATTAACTTGTTTGATTATTGTACCCAGTGGGGCCGACAGGTTTCATATTTTAGTCGGGTTTATAAGACCTACACAGCTTGTTTACAACGATCTTAAAACCTTGTTTTCTAAAATTCCTTTTATTCCTATCCAAGGTTTTATTTCATTTTTAGGACTTTTGACTTTCGACTTCTTCATACTATCTTATCATGGTCAGTTGAAAATGCATGTCAAAACCATTTGCCTCCAGTAAATGCATTCAACGGCTAATCAACATTGAGGGAGACCCTCGTGATCCATACAACAATTTGGAAGATTAAGCACTACTTTGGCACAACATGATTATCGGGCTTCAAATGGTGAGTTGGCAACTTCGAAGGAGGGTCCGACCGTCCTCTGGTCCTCACAAGTTCCTTCCTCACGCTTCCATGGTTCATATGATAACAAAAGACTGCCAGCTGAAACATAGAGAAGCTGGTTGGCCTAAAGCAATCGAAAGATATGTTGACTGGGCAAGGGATCGTGGAATCGCCAGTCCCTTGTCATGGGAAGACACACGTTCCTGGCCGTGGTCTTCCGAAGGTCTTCATTGAGATCGACTGGCCCTGCTACAACAAGCCATCACGTAGGCTATTCTCTCGGGGCAATCTGTTGAGGATAGTCCTACAGACAAAGGTGATCCATGCACTGATGGTTGGTTCTTATCTCATCACATCACATCACACCAAAAACAAAAAGGGGAATACTTAATAAACAGGATGAGAAACAAGAGGTTAAAGTATACAAGAGAAAGCCCAACATGTTGGTCAGAGATGTTGCCAAAAAACCATTCCCATTAAACGGGAATATTAACAGTGAATTTTACTTGTTTCTTCCACGATTTGGCATCTTGCCACTACTCAACAGTGACAAAGAAATGATATGATCAAAATAATGTCATTATGGTTCGTCATTACATTAATACTCCAATCTCTCCAGAGTTCAAATCGAGAAATTTTGGGCAATAATGAAGGCTGATTGTCGGAAAACGGGATGTCGTAAGAAAGAATTCTACCTTAGAATGTTAGTTTGGTTTTGGCCGCACTCGGCTTGGTGTGCTCAGTGCTCGAATGTGTTATGGATACGTTGCGCATTGCGCAGACGCACTAAGATCCACGCGATTATAGCACGCTTCTTCATCGCGTGGGATTACGTCTCTATCTCCCGGGGCTGGCTTCCTCTTGGAGCGATTTGGTGCTGGACAAACGCTTGTCAGCTTCAGGATTCTTCTTATTTTTGAAGCGGTTTCGATTTTCCTGAAAATTGTCGAAGAATTAAAATTAAAGAATTCGGAATATTTATCTGATGGAAAGCTATAATTCCACCTTTTTGTATAATACACGAAATCAATCTTCTTCCAAAAGCAAGTTCACACATACAGCCCTAGATTGACAAAATAAACCCAATAGATGGGGTCGAAGAGCCCACCCTCGTTCCGCGAAATGTTAACAATAGGGAGGAGGCAGTTCCATGCTCCCTATCCAAATCGTTTCACTTGAGTGCCCTGATGGTCCCTCCCTTTTCCCGTTGTTAGAAAATTTGGCTGAAAGTAAAATTGGTTAGGGTTACCGTTCTTTACTTGTTGCTCTGTGTCGTCTCGGTGTGTCTGCTTTTCAAGCACTGACCTTAGGCAAAGGCCGATGTTGGTCTATGGTCTATGCACGATGTGATATGGTATTGCTCGCGGTCATAGGATAGAGAAGAGAACAGGAGAAAGAAGGGAAAGCATTAGTTATTGGAAACATGCTATGTGCATGTGAGATTTTCATGGTGATATTCTCACAATGGCCATTCAAAATTGCTCGACGGGTGCATATGAGAGATCATTTCGGATGAGTTTCCACTTGTTTACTCAATTCCATCATATTTGGTTATAGAAGACAAGAAACATTTTACAACGTGCTACATTTGGGAATATCAGGACAATGATCCTTTATCGCATCTTCAAGCGATAGTTTATGTGGCAGCCTATTCACACATGAAATCTGCCGCGACCAACTCGCCAAAACACGCTCATACCCCTATTTTAACCAAAGGGCAGCGATATTCTCCAAATGGCTCATTTTAACACAAACCAAAGGAACAAAACCTATGCAGAGTGAATTGTTATGTTTTCATTATCAAAGGGCCAATACATCATATGTGAAAATCCTTTATGTATTTCAAAGCAGTCTAAGTTAACTATAAATTAGAAGAAAAATTAGTAATCTCCATTTAATTCCAACTAGCTTCGCTTATCTTCGATAGTTACGCGTATTTCGAGTTATTAGTACGAGACACTGAAGAAGTCTGCACATTGTAGACGAAATACGCGTAACTATCGAAGATAAGCAAAGCTAGTTGGAATTAAATGGAGATTACTAATTTTTCTTCTCTATTATAGTTACAAGTATTCCACTAAACAGCTCAAACCCTCTAGGATTCAGTCTAAGTTAAGTTTATTTTGTGAAAATTTATGTAGGGTAAATCGAATAAAGCTGGCAAAGCCTTAAATCATAAAATCAGAAAGAAGACCATACAAAGACTGCATTTAATAAATAATCGATCGAATGGGACGAAGTTGCATCCATGAATAGATCCAATTTGATGTTTATAGAATGACATTACATCCATATCCCTCGAAAGTTTCTGAGTTCTATAGTTTCTCATGACACATACTATCAAATGTCTTATTTAACGTTTTTAAGCAAGTGTATAACTAGCTAAATATTGCTTACAGCTGAAAAGTTTATGAGTTGTAATGAAAAATGTAGTTGATCGTTACATATTAAGCTGAGTTAAGCGACACATATCCTAGCATGAAAGTAAAGGTGATTTGAATATGAATGAAATCGAAAGTAGTCAAAGTGAGCCTCTCAATGGATCATTTCCAGCCAGAATAGCAAACCGGTTGGACCCTACTTTCTCCGATCTGAATGAAATTTTGTCCATATGTTGGTTTCTACGTTTTTCATGAAAAAAAATTCAAAACTATCTTGGAATAATTTACTATAAGGGCGTATTTAAAATGTGGATTTTATTTTTTCAAACAAAATTTTTTCGCAAACGACTCATCTGATCAAAATATTGTCTTTGAAAAAGTTGTAGGTAATGAAGTGCATTTTAAGAGAAAAATACACTGAAACTAGAAAATTCGTAGATTCATGCTTGAAAAACATAAAATGTTGATTTTCTCAGAGGACTCCCCCCCCCCCCCCTTTGATCCTCCTAATTTGAAAAAAAAATTGAGGTTATGTCCTTAAAGTTGACGAAAACTTAAAGACTTTTTTTAAATTTTTAATTTTTCGTTTTTAAAAATCTATTGATTTTTTGATAATGTTAAAAATGATAATTTTTTTATTCAAATATACCAAAAATAGGTTTAATGCATTTTTAATTAAAAGCATGTGCAAACTTTTTTCGTAAACCTAGTCGTTCTCAAGTTATTGCGAATTTTAATAACAGAAAATAATGGTTTTTAATTTTGTTTTTTCCACAACAAAATGTATTTTTTATAAAATATTATTGAAAAACAGGCAATTTCTCACGGTGGCAGTCAGACTTTTCCGTTTATGTCTGGACGCGATAGAAAATAATCAAGCTGATGCTTTTTGATATGTGTGTGTGTGTGTTTCGGATAGTTTTGTTTAGGGAGAGAAGAAGCAGTATTTCATAAAATGTTAGTTTGTTTTCAATTTTCGTTAAATTTATCACATTTCAGATCATTTGAACACATTGAATATTTTGGGCTCATAATTAGAATCAGGAAATACTTTAACTGCAATTTCGTTATTTGAAACCGGGATGTAAGAATGATAGTTTTGAGTTCCTGGAATTGGTTTTGTTTTGTTAAAAATTGGATCGAATTCCTTTTCGGCCTCTTTGTATTTATCCGTGGAAACATAGCAAAATGTAATTTTTGTTTCATGATCCTTTTTGCGATTATTTACCCAGTCATGAAGTTGTCTAGCATTCGTTATAGGATGTTCGTGTTGCTTAGCTGAACTTGCGCTAGTTGCCATTCTCTTAAGAGTACCTCCGATCGCATGACAAGGACTTTTGCCGTGTGAAGTTGCAAAAAAATGCCATTCAATTTCAATATTATGCAATATTTAACAAATTAAAGACGTGACCGTCTTAAATCCTTTATTGGAGTTTGGTTTATAACTTCAACTTGTGATCCGGGTGCTCCGGAAGAATCAACGTTTTATTATTTTTGAGCATGACTTTACATTTTTTAGTTTCAGTGTATTTTTTTCTTTATGAACATTAAATGACCTACAACTTTTTTCCAGACTATGTTTTGATCAGAATAAATGTTAACATGTTCTGATGTTTTGAATTCATAAAATTCATATTTTACATAAGCCTTTCTAAGAAATTAGTCCAGGAAATTTTTGGATTTTTTTTAAGGAAATTTTTATCTTGGGTAGAAACTTCCATATGGACAAAATTTCATTTAAACCGGAAATTGTCGAGACAAAATCAATATTTTTTTAGCGTTTCTGGCTGAAAATGCTCAATGTAAGATTCACCATATTAAAAAAAAAAAAAGTCTCTAGGAATGCTTACTGTCATCTAGCAAACAGTACTGCTCATTACTGAAACCCAGACAAAAAATTAACCAGATATGGGATCGAATTAAAATTTATCTCACCTATGTTTTTCATATTGTGACGATTCATTCCATTTCACCTTAAGAGGCCCAATTGTTCCAATGTCAATTTCACAATAGAAAAACCACTGCTAATCCTTTCTTTCCGATGACTCACCCCACAAACAAAGCGAATAAATCTCCTCGGTCGTCCACTTCCTTCTAATTCTTTCTGATTGCACTCCACAAACAAATTACAGAGACGAGGACGAGGGGTATCTCCCATGTAACTGATTAATCGACACCTTTCCTCCATCATAAACCGCACGTGGCAGCCCTGCCTAGAGAGAACAAGCAAAACCGCCTATGCGAAGCGTCTACGTCACGAAATTCCTTTCTTGAGGGACTACCCCGGTCAAAGCGAAAAGTACAATGACATCAATTCAAGCCATCGCAGTTTCTGTCACGACACCAACCTCTGTGAGGTGCCCGTGTGTGCCACATTCATGCGCCTTAACTTGTAAACACAGGTGACTCATGCGGTTCGGTTCAGCTATCATAAAACAAATTCATTCGCTCACGAAACCGATAATCGCGTCAAAACAAAACGAGGCCCGAACCATGGGATTCACCATAAGTGGCGTCCCGCGGGTTGTTCATGAACAATTCGAGGAACAACTTTAAAGTTTTGATACGAAATTTGAAAAAGAAACCTTTCGGCCAGTGGTTCTCAAACTTTTTTTTTTAAATCGTAACTTTTAACAATTTTAATTAGTAGGTAGACAAATAGGTATACTGAGTTGAGAAACTCCTGTCCCTTATACGTTACTCTAGATTCATGAAAACGATCACACTTGGAGTTCAAAGTACTTGCAAAAATGGCGAATTGAGCTCTTGACAGGAACAATAAACCTCGGTACCTATGAAGGCCATCTTTGTTTATTTATTTCGTCAACCGAACGTAGACTAGTACATATACAGTTACAGTTTTTTTCTTCTTTCTTGTTTTAAAAAAAGATAAAATTACATTGTCGGCTAAGAATTATGGGAAAAGAAATAATAACTAAGAAAGAGCTTCATGTCGTCGGCATAAGTAAGTACATTATTTTTTTTGAGAATGAAGGAAATGTCGTTTACGTACAGAATAAAAAGAAGAGGTCCTAAATGAGAACCTTGAGGGACACCTTGAAGAGATTATATTATTTGTTGGCGATTCGTTAAGTATTATAAAAGCCATTTTAGAAGTCCTGCCTTAATTCCCATTTTTTTTTTGCAATTGGAAGAGTAACATTGGTATGTCAATGCGGACAAATGCATTGCTGAAGTCTGTATAAAGAGTTTCTACGTGGTATCCATTATCCATCGCATATGATGAATAGTCTATGAATTCAAACAAATTTGTTGAGGTCGAGGGAACGAGTTTTTCCATATTTTTGGGAAGTTTCCAAATTCCAATGACATATTAAAAAACCAAAACAGTGGAGCAGTAAGTTCCATTGCTAGATTTTTCATAAATACTGGAGGAATTCCGTCTGGTCCAGGACCTTTCGAGGCGTCCCCATTGTTTAGTGCCTCTAAAATATCCTGCACTTGAAGCTGATTGACGCCAATGTTCCTTGGCAATTCTGGATAAAATGCAAAGTAATCGCGGTTGCGATCTTCTTCGGAAAATGTTGTATAGATTTCTTGGAAAAAAAATGCAAATAGGTTACAGTTTTCTTCCGAGCTATTCCCAACATTTCCATCCAGATGCATTTTTGAGGGAAAATTGTTGGATTTGGGATTTGATTGGGGTTCACGTAAAGAAACTCCTTGGACACGACTTTATTTCAAGCTCTGTTTTTGAATTAAAGTCTTCAAATGCATTACTGGTGGCAAAATTCGCGTATCTGTCAAGATAAACAAAGTAGTTGGAATTAAATGGAAAATACTAATTTTTCTTCTCATTTCTAGTTACAGGTATTCAACTAAACAGCTCAAACTCTATAGAATTCTTCATGGCAACCCAGCCGTCAGAGCCCAACACATTCATCGGATTGAAGAAAACCATCGTAGCATTTCTGAAGAAATGCCTAAAATATAAAGTTGTACCAGTAAGTCATAGGATTAAAATACGGACATCGTCGCCTGCCAACATCGTCAGGAAAATGGAAGCGGAATTCGGAAGCGGAAGGACAGCATCAAACGACTATTCGACAAACTGGACCGGAAAACTTTGGAGTGCTTTTCTCTGCACCTGAAGTTAGCCAAGGACTATCCCGTAAAATTCCAGGAGTTCTTATCGCGTGTTAAGGTAGCAGAGAAATGCGAATCAAATAGGAAACGAACGGTTCTCGATAGGAAACTCAACAAGCTGAGAATAGAATCCCAACAGACTCGGATCACACATCACACCAAGGAACAGGCCACACTTACACCCACCATCACCACGACACCGGCGGTCCACTCCATTGAGGGACTGGTTGTCAACCGATCGACGATCGCATTCACGGAAGAACAACTGACTCATCTCAACAAGGGATCAGGATACGCGGTTACAACCAAGCCCGATGAGGAACAGATCATCATCGACGTGGAGACAGCAATTACAAACACTCTTCCAACATCTTTACAAAACACAGCGAGGACTATCACTTCGAAAATTATTAAGGACGGACAGAAACAAAAACACAACAACGAGAAGGAAAATCGCATAGTTAAAGAGCTGAAGTCAAAGCCTGTTTTCTACCTAAAAGCAGACAAAGGCAACAGAGTCGTCGTCATGGATATGGAGGACTACGACAGGCAGAAGGCTTCTAAAATCAATAATGATCCTTATAGGCAGCTTCGGGTAGACCCCCTACTAAACATGGTGAAACACGTCGATAAAACACTAAAGGAGTGTAAAGCAGTATTAGAGTATTAGAGGATGCAGCAGCCTGTCTTCGAGATTCAAACTAAATCTTTCCCAGAATTAAAGGCTTCCCAAAAGTCCACAAACCCGGAAACGAAATGAGGGAGATTGTGTCATCTATAGGATCTCCAGCCCATAAGCTAGCAAAATGGCTAGTAAAAGAATTTCAATGTATCTCCGAGCAATTCCCAACAAGGGATCGCAGTAAGCCGTGCTTTGAAACTGACGTGTTTTGTTTTTGCTGCGTCGTTTTCGCGAAAAAAAAAATCAAACAATAATTCGTAATTGAACTTTAACTAGCAGTGAAATCCTAAAATCTCCGCGTGTTTTTGGAAAGACTTAGTTAACTTATTTATTTATTTATTTAATTTAGTTCATCGGACTTATTGTCTACATGACACAAACTTCAAACTAAATAAAACGGGCATTACAAACACGAGCCAAAAAGTGAGCTGAAGATTCGCCAAATTCAAACAATTCTTCGACAGTCGTAAACACTCGCATCATAGCTGTTAGAGGTTCGTTGTTTCCAAACGCTGTTCGATGGAATCGGGTTTGAAGAAGAGTACCACTCCGTAATGCTCTCGGAGGAACTCGGATGTTCAGTTGAGAGAGAAGCCTCGAACAGTCGACCTCTCCATTCAGAAGTTTAGCAACAAAAACCGCTTGTTGATTTTTCCGTCGGCGTTCCAAAGTATGCAATTGCAGTAGATTTCAGCGATCTGAATACGGCGGGAGATTTTGCGGATCACGCCATGGTAGATTACGCAATGCCATCCGGATAAACCTGCGCTGTATTGTTTCTATCCTCAAGCTCCAAGTCAATTGATAAGGAAGCCAGACCAAGGCGGCATTTTCTAGGATCGGTCGTACAAGTGAGCAATAGAGAGCTTTCAGGCAGTACGGGTCAGTGAAGTCTCTTGAGATTTTTGACACAAACCCTAGCTGGCGATTAGCCTTAGAAATCACAGCAGAGCGGTGGAGGTCAAACGATAATTTATGATCCAGTAGAACACCTAAATCGCTGAACTGGTCGGTTCTATGGTAGAACGACGCCATTGATGGTATAGTCGAAAACAATCGGCTGCTTGATGCGGTAATACGACATTACCATACACTTTGGAATGCTGATCATAAGTTTATTCCGACGGCACCAATCAGTGAATCGATCCAATAATGATTGAAGACGAGTACAATCCTCGGCAGTCCGTACCACAAAAAAACAGCTTTAAGTCATCAGCATACGCAAGCCTGCAGCCATCTCCTAGTAGAAGCAATACGTCGTTGAAGTATAAAACAAACAGCAGCGGTCCAAGGTTGCTTCCCTGTGGAACACCTGACGAGTTCGTAAAGCAACAGGAAGTGCTTGTATCAAGTTTTACTCGCAGAGCCCTGTCTGTTAAATACGAGCACAGCCATGATGTCAATCTTTCCGATGTGCCGAGTTTTGAAAGCTTCGCCAGCAGAATTTCATGGTTGATTGTATCAAACGCTGCTTTTAGATCAGTATAGACGACGTCTACTTGTGCTCCTTTCTCCAATTGATCAAAACAAGTCGTGGTAAAAACTAGGAGATTGGTGGTAACCGAACGTCCAGGCATGAAACCATGTTGGTCGCCAGAATACAATCGGTTCCCTCCCAGAATGTGTGAGTGTCGGTAGTATTTCCACATTTTTTTTCGGTTTTTTGTGCTTCGCCCCCGCACGCGGAAGAAAAGTTACATCAGCTAAGTTTTGCCTATTAGTGGTAGTATTGTGACATCCGGGCATAAATTATTAAGTTTGAGTGTTTGTCCGCTTTGTCGCTAATGAATCGTTGATCATCAGAAGTTTTGAAGTTCGTTATAGAGTCGCCTCATAGCGGGGATTTGATTATTGGCAATGTGTGGAGTGAAAAAAAGAAGACCAGTGCATATAGAAAACGACCATTTGCTCGTCAGAAGCAGCAAACCACGTAGTGTATAGAGTTTTTTTATGCAGCCTGCATATCTAACGAGCGGCTTAGCAACGTTAAATTTTGAACTTATTTTGTTGCGCGTGCATGAAATTAATTACGTATCAACGTCGAGAATTTTTATTTTTACGAATGAACAAGCGAGTGTCATTAAGAAAGCGGCTATTGGTGAGATACGTCTGACTATAACTATATAACAATAACCATATTTTTAAATAATACTAAATACGTGCCTGGTTTGGAAATTTAACATTTCAAAACCTGGAAGTGTGTTGCATTGCCCTTATCCAAATGATATCGGTAATGTTTACATGCGGGACTTATTATATGTGAAAGTAACCTCGGAATGGGCGTCACTCTACAGACATTCTGAAATGGGTGGCTGGATCTGCAGTAGAGCTATCACTTTCTAGCTCTCGGATTAAAGCTGCTTCCAATGCTCACTTGAGGCATTGTTGTAAACAGATTTCGTCCACACACACACATCTCCGAGCAATACCCAACAAGCTCAGTTCGCAACTCCTAAGAATTTGTACAACAGCTTCAGTCATCAAGTTATATAAATGATAATGAAGTTATGGTATCTTTCGACGCCACGGCCCTTTTCCCTAGCGTACCGATCAAGGACTCACTTAACCTTCTAGAAGATTGGATTTTGAAACAAGGGGATGACACAACATGGAAGCAAAAGGTGCGGATGTACCTTAAGCTGACTCGACTTTGCATGGAAGAGAACTACTTCACTTTCAGAGGTTCATTCTATAAACAATTAAAAGGAGCCCCTATGTGAAATCCTCTATCCCCATTCCTCTGTGAACTGTTTATGGTGAATTTGGAAACAATCCTAAAAGCGAAAGGATTACTCCCAACTCGTTGGTGGGGATACGTCGACGACATCTTCGCCATAGTGAAACAAGAAGATCTCTCCTTAATTCTCCAAGAAATCAACAATCTCCACAAAGACATTAAGTTCACTCATGAAATAGAAAATGATGGTAAACTTGTATTCCTCGACCTTCTAGTAATGAGAGAATCATTGTCACCATCTCCTTTAGAGTTTGAAATCTTCAGAAAACCCAAAAACACCCAAAGAGTCATCCCTTACACTTCAAACCACTCTTTTCAGCACAAAATGGCCACTTTCCACCACATGATCCACCGGATCTTGACACTTCCTTTCAATAAAACTGGATAAACCAAAGAATTAGCATATATCTTCGAAACTGCCAGGCTCAATGGGAACGAAAAGAGGAATTTCAAACGATCATCAACAAAAAGAAAAAACATCTTCATAGGAAATCACAAACAACCCTCTCCGACTCACCTGAACCCCTGAAACGCGTATCCGTCCCCTTTGATAAAGACAATACACAAAAGCTGAAACCTCGACATAAGGAATTTGGTTTAAACTTAGTTTTCTCTAGTAGGCACAACCAATTAGCATCGTTGTTAGGCTCCACCAAAGATTCAGTAGACATATTAGGCAGCGCAAAAGTATACAGATCAAGTGTAAACACTGCAGCAAAATATATGTAGGTCAAACAAAGAGAACCTTGGCAACAAGGTTCAAGGAGCATCTAGCGGAGGTGACTAAGGCTGTCAAACAGAACGAGAAAGGAATTTCACATAACTTCAAACCGACAGTCGCAGAACACATCTTCGCGGAAAATCACGATATAACGACGAATGACATCACCATATTACGGACTACATCTACACCCTGGAAATTAGACGTCGCAGAAAGCTTAGATATAAACAAACAACAGAAAACAAATCTACTAAACAAAGACCAAGGCAACGGTTACATATGCCTCTTCAACTTACTTCCCAACCCACTGCTACACAATAATTAGGTTAGGTATAGAAAAAAAGCGAGGTAGATATTAAGAACAATGGTTTTTGACTCAGGATAGGTACACAAAATAATAGTATGATAGGTATAAACAAAATAATGATAGGTAAACGTTTTGTATTTAGAAAAAGTATATATACGGCAGGTGGCGAAGGCTTTTTTTAAGTCGAGTTATTAGTACGAGACACTGAAGAAGTCTGCACATTGTAGACGAAATACGCGTATCTGTCAAGATAAGCAAAAGTAGTTGGAATTAAATGGAAAATACTGATAGTTCTTCTCATGTCTAGTTAAATTTTTACTGTTATTTTGTTTTTTGTAGGTTTAATGAGGTTTTTGCATGCGATTGATTTGATGTTTTATGTGTCTGTTATACCAGATTGAATATTTAGTATTTCTAAGACGTTCGTTTTTTCTATAGCAGTTTCGACATTTCCTTCATTTCTTAAAATTATTTTCCAATCTACATTGCTTAATTTTACTTTAATGTTTTCACAATTCGCTAGTTGGTATTCCAGGACTTCCTCGTATTCGCAGTCGTTGGGTTTTTGGTATTCATGTACGAATAATGAGTATTCGATTGTTGTGCAAAATGCTTCATTTATCCACAATGGAGATAATGATTTGGTCACACAGAAGTCTTCATAAATATTCGTAGCACTAAAATTTCAACAATAACGTATACGCAATGTGATATTGATTTGCGAAAGTTCGTTTGTGATTTTGAGCAGCTTTATGGTATTAACAAAATGACTTATAATGTTCATCTCTTATTACTTTTGGTAGACTGCTCAAGAGATTATGGCCCTTTATGGAAATTTTCTTTGTTTATTTATGAAGACATCAATGGAGTTTTGAAGAAATGTATAAAAGTCCCAAATGAACCAATAATACAAATATTTAACAGGTATACTTTGTCTCAGATTGTACACAATGTAAATACATGCTTTATGCAACCAAAAGTTTCTGAATTTTGCCGTAAAGTTAATTCCTCAAACACTTTGGAACATTCTGCTTCTAACAAGCTATATACTTCAGACTATGGCATAATCAATAAATACAATGAGAATGACCAGTTTGAAATTTTAAGAAAAGGATATTTTAATCATTTCATGTTCAGTGCAGGCTTTCATACTAACTCCAATGTAAAACATAAGAGAAGAGCTTATGATGATAGTTATTTTTATATAATGGAAAATGAGGATACCATAGTTGAACAAATTCAAGAGATTTTGAAAGATTTCAATGGCACATACTTTTTATTCTATCTAATACTTGCAAGTAGAACATGAAATGAATGTTTTGAGGTTTCATTAATCAACAATCAAAGGTATATTATTAAAGTCAAAAAAACTGTTCACAAGTGGATTAAAATTTAGTTAGAAAGTAAAATCCACTTAACTAAATTGCAACATACCCTTCACGTAGACTGATAAAACCGCTTCCTTACAAATACATATTATAATGATCAGTATTATAACATGAGTCATATATTTTGTGATAATAAACTAAAAAATTAAGTATTGTAACAGTTTCCTGTTGTTTTGTTTATCGTGACCATAATTCATAGTTGCCATATTGCTGCCTCTGCCTTGGTTTTTCTAGTGTATGTATGAACATGTTAATTTGTAAAACAGATTATAAATGAATTATCTTCGCAGATAACTGGAAAAAGAGCACAACTTGGAAGACGATTTAGAAAATAAGCTGCCATTATGACTGCCTCTCCGCAATTGTTCTTCCGAGTCCTGCATCCAACCACATGCACGATGTCATCTGCTGCAAAGTCCGATTCATGCTTTTCAACACGCCGATCGGCAGGCGGAATATGGTGCGGTAATTATTTAAAAACAATAAAACACGATTCTCAGTTTTATAAAGCATGAAGTTTTATTTCAATCAAATGGTTTTATTGTATTAGTTCTTCGATGTTTATTATTTCAACAAATGCGTTTAGTTGATTTAACAAAACATTTTGTTTTGAACAATAAAACACGATGTTCAATTCTATAAAACAAGAAGTTTTATTTCAACTCAAAGGTTTTCTTGAATTACCTCATCATTGTTTATTATTTCAACAAATGCGTTTAGTTGGTTTAACCAAACATTTTGTTTTGAGCAATAAAACACGATGTTAAATTCTACAAAACATGAAGTTTTATTTCAACTCAAAGTTTTTGTTGAATTAGTTCATCAGTTTTATTGGTCCATATTTAAACCAAAATTTTAGTTGAATTGATTCCTATTTTGAATTGGTATAACTGCGTATTTTTTTGCGTGCAATAAAGACAAATCTACTAATACTCCAAAGGTGATGCTCCCGTTCAAGCACATGTTTAAATCATAGGTTCTGTTGGACATCACAACATCCGATAAGGGCATTGCGAAGCCATCGTTTAAACTAACTTCATCCCATTTGATCGAAAACACTAATTGATGGAAATTACGTATTTTAGTCGGACAAAGCATCGTCGCACTACGCTGAGAAAAATGTTGAGTTCCTGGGCTTGCAGTGGTATGATGCAAAAATGTCGTTGGGATGTAAAATTTTTAAAAATTTCAAAAACACTGTCAATTGCAAAATTTGAATTGAAAGAAAACGAATTATGCTATTGATTTTGAAGGAAATAATTAATTTATCCAATTTAAAGGCATTTCAATCATTTATTTATCGTTCTAATATATTATTATTATTATTGACTGCAATAAATTGCAAAAATATTCTGTTTTGGGCATCGAAAAATTGAGCATACTGCGTCCATGATCTAAGAAAAACTTAGCGTGCCATGAAAACAGTTGAGCTTTGCGTTTGTTTTTCCTAGAGCGTCAATATAAACAACCTCAGCTGATTGGGCAGTAAACATCAAGGTGAATTAAATATCTCAGGTGGTCTATTTGCTTCAGTTGGTAGGGAAGACGGGTGGAGTAGCGGGGTATAAAATGAGATTTAGCAGTGGAGCGAAAGAGTAAGGAATACTCAATAGTGTAATGACGCACATAATGACAATTATTGGGTGCAATTTTGCCTAGGAGTGAAGATTAATGTAATCGGCATGGGCAAAACGTTTTGTTTACATACGTTAGCACGTGTATTTTTTCCACAAAATATTGGTAAACAAACCTTGTAGCCTGACGCTTCATATCCTATTCCAAGTAGCACACTACAATCATCATAAGTTGTAGTTACTTGATTATGACTTAATATGTCATATTTATGTTATCTTAACCAAATGACAACAAGTGTGCTACTAGGGATGGCATAGAACACAGGCCTGGCAGTTTGAAACTAATCATTTCTTTTACTCGTTTAGTGTGAAATGGAGCTGCGAGTTTGACACCACAGACACTGCTGCATTGGTTTAAAGGCAGTTTCAGTATGCCAGACCAGTATTTTACTTGATATTTATCGTATAAGTATGCGTTTAAACATGGTTGAAATTCTCATATACAGTATTGAGACCACCTGACATATTAAATTCACCTTTGGTAAACATATTCCTGTTGCTGTCGTTTTGTTTTGACAGAATGGAATCGAAAAGGGAAAAAAATCCTGACATGCAGAATATCCGAATTCTGATAAAAGTATGTGCTGTCGCGGAAAGTCGTTACAGTAAATAGGAACTGCCATCAGAAGGTCACATGCTACAGTGCAGAAGTTTGTAATAAGTGGAAGTACGAAGGCACATTGAAAAATCGGCGCAGCCGAGGACTAAAACGAATATTGAAAACAAACGTGAAACGTCAAATCGTACGCGAAGTACGGAAAAACAAAGGCAAAGGAAGTTTCTGACATCGTAGGAGGACCTGTCAGTGCGGATAACATTCCACGAGTGGCTCACAAGAACAATCCGCGAGGTCGGGTGGACTGCGACTGAAATCAGCAAAGGAGTAGGTTGGAAAGCCATAGGAGTTCTGGAACAAGGTTATGTTCACCGACCAGACCAAATTCAATGTGTTTGGGTCTGATGGAAGGCAGATGGTGTCGAAAAAAACAAATTCGATGCTTGAGAGCCAACACTTGTCCCAGGAACGAATAACTTGATAACTGGCCTTGGTGTTTAGGAGCCTCATTTAAGATGTATAATACCTGAGGATAATATCATAAAATTGTTCCAACAATGTTATGTGAATACCAAATGAGGTAAGACAATACCAAAATAGTACCTCCCAGGTATTCCCAGGTATCCGAAATAACTTTTTTTGTTATTCGAGAGATATTTTGCTTGCAATTGCTAGATATTTTGCTTAGGTATTTTAGCTCATTAATACCATGGTCAGTTATCAAGATCAAAATAAGGTATTCATATGTAGTTTTCTCCTGCTCGGGTACAGATCCTTATCCTCCAAGACTTTTACACCATCTACGTCAAACCTGATGTTCCCAACATTTTGAAGATAATCTGAAAATACCTCATTTTGTGAATAACTTGAGAAAAACTTAGTATCAGAGGTTTCAAATTGTTCGCTAAGCTCACACATATCAAACCTGTACATTGATTTGAGAATTAATATGCGAAAAGTCTTTCCTCCAAATTTCTGTAGATATCCCCCAAACACTTGCATGCAAGTCAATATAGGGAAACTTTTAATTTGCTTTATCTTATGAACTTTTGTGCATATTTTGAATATTATGATGTACTGTCATGTTAAATTTGGAAACCCTTCCATTTGATACCATCAGATTTGACATTTGATACCATCAGATTTAGGTTATGTATACTTTTAATTATTATTTCTTACTAGCTGAACCCGGTGCGAGCCTTGCAACGCATGCGACTAAATGAATGAAAAATTAATAGAATTGGCGCGTTTATTGTTTTTGTTCTGAATGAATCTGGTTAAAATATTTTTGTTTGTTTGTGTGTGTTATTTATGCAAAAAAGGTTTGTGTTATTAATTTAACCCTTGGACCGGTAGTTTCAACCGGTTTTGCTTTCTGCGTAGAAGCATTTCAAAGACAAACGAAGCCGAATCCTATCAGTTTGTACGTAATTTTCTCCTGCAATTCTTGACTTAAAAGGGGTTCAAACTTCTATCAAAATAA
Organism: Aedes japonicus; assembly: GCA_034211315.2. Taxonomy (NCBI): domain Eukaryota; kingdom Metazoa; phylum Arthropoda; class Insecta; order Diptera; family Culicidae; genus Aedes; species Aedes japonicus. Next base: position 80,193 of record JASCZW010007184.1, read on the forward strand.
ACTTCTTACCCGAGAAATACACATTTTGTTTTTTACTTGCATGGATAATACTCATGTTTGGTTCAAATGTCTATTTCATTGGTTTTAGAGCCCTCCTTCACCCTCTCCAGAGGAACGGCGTCTTGAACCACCTAAGAAAAAAATCCTGCCAAAAACCCCCATATGCCAAAGTTGGTTCCATTTGAAGAACTCCAATTCCAAGAACTCGAGCTTTGCAGAAATTTGTGTTTCATTTGTATTGAAGTCCTCCCCTTCCAGGCGGGGAAGGAGCTTCGAACCATCATAAGAACCTTCTCTGGCCTCAACAACCCCTACATATAAGTTTTCATAATAGTAGGTATGATTCTCATATTTGGTTGACATTTGTGTCTAATTTTCATGAGAGCCCACCCCTTTCAGAGAAGGGAGAAATCTCAAACCTCCATAGAAACATTTCTTGGTTCCAAAACCCCCACATCCAAAATTTGGTTCCACTTGTTTGATTAGTTCTCGAGTTATGCAGGAATTTGTGTTTCATTGGTGTGGGAGTACCACTTCCAGATGCGGGAGGGGTCTCGAACCATCAAAAGAACCTTTCTCGATACAAAAAACACTGCATAAAAATAGTCATACCTGTTGGGATAATTCTCATGTTTGGTTCAAATTCGTGGTTCATTTGTATGAGAGCCCCTTCTTTCAAAGGTGTCGAACTATAATAAGATCCTTTCCCAGACCCAAAAACCCCTGCATACAAATTTGCATAGCGGTAGGGATAGTTCTCATGTTTGGTTTAAATTTGTGTTTCGTATGTATGGTAGCCGCCCTTTCAGAGTGAGGAGAGGACTCAAGCCACCATAAAAACATTTCTTGCCTTCAAAAACTCACGCATACCAATTTTGGTTCCATTTGCTTGATTAGTTCTCGAGTTATGCAGGAATTTGTTTTTCATTTGCATGGGATCTCACCTTTTCTAGAGGGGGGAGGGCTCTCGAACTATCATAAGATGTTTAACCACTGAATACAAATTTGCAAAGCAGTAGGTATAGTTCTCATGTTTGGTTGAAAGTTGTGTTTCATTTGTATGAGAGCCCCCCTTTTTAGAGGGAGGAGGGGCTTTGAACCACCATAAAAACATTTCATGCCTTAAAAAACTCGTCCATTCCAAATTTGGTTCCATTTGCTTGATTAGTTCTCGAGTTATGCAGAAATTTGAATTACATTTGTTTGAGAGCACCCTCCTCATATGACGGAAGAGTCTCAAATCACCATAGAAACATTTCCCTCCTTCAAAAACCTCCACATGCGAAATTTGGTTCCATTTCTCTTATTAGTTCTCGAGTTATGCAAGGATTTGCGTTTCATTTGAACAGGTTCCCCCCTTTTAAGAAAGAGGAGGGGTCTCAAATCAACATAGAACAATTTTTTGTCTTCAAAAACCACCACATACTAAATTTGGTTCCATTTGCTTGATTAGTTCTCGAGTCATGCAGAATAGTGTACTTCATTTGTATCGGAGCCCCCCCTTTAGGATGGGAAGGGGTCTCAAACCAACAGAAAAACATTTTTCGTCTTTAAAAACCACCACATGCTAAATTTCGTTCCGTTTGCTTGATTAGTTCCCGAGTTATGCAGAATATTGTGTTTTATCTGTCTGGGAGCCCCCTCTTTTATGACGGGGAGGGTTCTCAAGCTACCGTAAAAACCTTTTTAGCCTTCAAAAACTCACACATGCTATATTTGATTTCTTTTGCTTGATTAGTTCTTGAGTTGTGTAGAAATTTGTGTTTCATTTGTATGGGAGCCCCCCTTTCCAGTGAAGGGAAGGGTCTTTAACCATCTTAAGAAGATTTTCCGGCCCCATACATACAAAATTTCACGCCGATCGTTCCTTCCGCTCGAGAGTTAAATCGTGACAAAGGAAACCCCAACTCATTTTTATTTATATAGATATGTCCAGTTATTATTTCTCCTGTTATGATTAAGAAGTATCGAGAGCTTTGAATACTAGAAGCTGCAACAGAATCTGTTTAAGGCTTTTGCACTTATTACAGAATGTATTTTTCATTTCCGGTTTGCGAATGAACATTTAACCAAATCTGAGCGTATCTGATTTGTGCAGCGCTGTGTACCATTTGGCTAGTGTCTGATTTTACAGTTCATTTTTTGTCATTACTGTGCTAAATCTCACAATATCATTATATTTGATGATATTGTTTTATTGATTTTGCTTCATAGATTATTTAAACATTAATTATTGTTTTTTAATGTCCATTTGTCTTTAATTCCTTTTCAATTGAATCTTCCCTGTTTCAGGAGCAACTCCTAACTCAGGAGCAATAATTATTTGGTCAGTAAAAGTAAAAGTCGAATGCTGTTAAAAAATCTATAGTAAGCAGCAAAGAGTGACCGTAAAAGTTCTTAAACTCGTCGGAACAAAACTAAACGGTGGGAATTGAAATAAAATAGTGAGGTCAAAAAACTATTTTTTATAGTACACCCTAAGTTGATAAGGGAAAATTGCTCTAAATCGGTCAATTTTTAAGCTACAAAAGAATTTATATATGAAAATTCCATGAAATTGTTTGCGCTACAACTTTGTTGAAAAATGTAAACGTCTATTTCTGCAAATAAAAAAGTTATTTTTTGTATTTCCGTGAAAATGGGGACCATCCTAATTTTAATTAACATCAAAAAATGGGCATTAATCATACAAACCATGTTGTAGAACATCACTTTGCTGTAAAGTTTCAAGTTTAGGCGCTGGGAGCATGTTTCCTCGTAAATTCGTGATCTGGACCATAGTGCACTGATGACTTAACCAGATTTCTAAGTATTTCAGGACCTCCATAACTATCACTCAATCGAATTAAAATTAAATTGCTCTACGATATATTGAAATATTTTGTAATATATTTCATTACAATCGAAAAAGCCACAGTCACCGAAACGTGCAGTGCTTCATTCGAGTAAACAAATCAATACCAGGTTGAAGAACCAGAGAACTTATTCGTTCATATCTAAAAAAACAGCAAATGTCCCGAAAAAGCCGTAAAAATAGAATATCGCCAGTCATAAATTGTCCAAAATGAATTTTATCCGAAATAAATCTATTTTTTTTTTCTTCGCTGTAATCACATTTGGAATCTCTTCACCGTTTTTTCCCCCTTCGCACTATCGACTCCCAACTACTCCCAGTGGCAATGCTCAGCCGGCTGGCGACATTCGGCACATTGCCCGAAAAATCGAGGTTGATCGCAGCTGTGGGACGGCGTTGTTGGCATTGTCATCCCCGTCTTCAGTGGTGGCGGATTTCGCGTGACTTTATCGAAACTCCTTTTTTCGGTTATGCTTCCCCCCCCCCTGTATCTCTTGTCGCTCTTCGTCGTGTTTTATGGTCCTGGTGGCACACAACTCGTTGGCATTTGGTTCCGGTTTTTCGCAAATTTTGTCGTCGTCGTAAGTTACATAAACCAGAGAGACATCAGTTGTCCACCTCCCGAAAGCATGGCGGAGTTTCGTAACGTGTGTCACCCCCAACTCTAGCATCAGGCGACAAGAAAAAAGGAACGGAAAAGACAGCTTCAAGTTTTTGCCAAAAGCTGTGCGAAGGGTTCGAAGGAAAAAGCAGAACTGACATCTTAAAATTGTTTTTTTGGCTTCTGTCATGGGTCCTGCGAATGTGCTTTTTGTTCTTCCCGACTCGAGGTTTATTTTTTCTCTCGTTACTCATCCGAAAAGTGCGATTCTCATTTGGACGGGGCGGGTGGAAGGGAACAGCATTCTAGCCAAATTTTCTTCCAGAAAGTGGCACCAAATTTATGGTGATTTGAATTTAATTTCCAACAAGGACTGTAAATATCGGCTGACGTGGAAAAGTTCCCACAGCAGCACCAACGTACAAAAAAAGGTCAATCGGGGAATACTTGGACCAAATGGTATTGTTGATGATTGCTGTGGAAATCGGAGGTTTTTTTTCTGATCCCACCTGAGTTCGTCCTAAGCCCACGTCCGAATCAGCATAATTTTCAAACACCAGCCCTCATCCCCCGGTCGGTTGATATAAAATGAAAATATTTTTTTTTTTTCCTATCGAACTTCTGTGAAGCCACACCCACAAACAATCAACCATGCACCCCCAAAGGAACGCCATTTCAGCGGAATCTTTGGCAACTTCAACCGAAGCTAATTTCGAATTCAAAGCACATTTCATTTTGCAGAACGAAAATACATGCTTCGCCGGAAGCAAACTTCACTTCTGTTCACCGAATCAGACGAAGCGCAGTTTTCTTCGGAAAACCATCTCAAGGCAAAAGTTGTTTTCTCCCCCGGCCTCTCCCCCTTCCGAGGGGTGGTGGCTGGCAATTGATGGTTGTTCAAATTTATGACGTGTGAAAAAAAAGAATGTATTTTCAGCAGCACTGATTGATGGATTTTGATCACCGACGGGGAGCATTACGAATGTGATGGGAATGGGGAATTTTGGCTTGGATTGGAAGAATTACCCGGACTGTGTAATCTGATGTTTGAGCTTCGAGAAGGTTTGCATGCCAGAATCAAAACTGTTAGGTACGGTTCAGCTTTTCTTTGTCTTCAATCTCGTTGTACTAGCGTTATGTTCAACTATAGTCCTAATCTCATTCAAAAATACATTAACACACGCATCATAGAATTAAATCCACGAATGCAAGTATTGAAGGGATCGCAAACGCCATTATAAGGTATCCGCAATAATCCCGACACCTTCAAATCATTGTAACTTTTGAAATATTGCACGTAGGAATAAAAACTTTCACTGTGGTATAGCTGAGAGTCTATGATGAAAAAGACTACGATTGATGTTAACATTTAATGCTTAGTATTTAAGATGGCGACGAAAGAAAAACAAGTGCGCGAGCGAATTTTGTACGAGCGTACGGCAAATCCTGACTTGTCAATACGGGACCTTGCAAAAACATTGGATTTGCCTAAATCCACTGTTCACGATGTGCTCAAATCATTTTCGGAACGTTTGACGCTGGAGAGGAAACCGTGCAGTGACAAAAACATTGGACGCGCTGATCCTGTCATGGACCAAAAGGTGAAAAGGATATTAACGAAAAACCCAAATCTCTCCATTCGAACGGTGGCTTGTAAAATAGAGATGTCGCCTGGTTTTGTCCAAAAATCAAAACAACGTTTGGGACTTAAGTCGTATCAAGTAAAAATAGTTCCAAATCGCAACGACAAACAGAACTTGGCAGCAAAATCACGGGCTCGACCTTTGTACTGCGAATATTTGACGAAGTTTTCATGCGTTGTTTTGGACGATGAAACTTATGTCCTGGAGGATTTCAAGCAGCTTCCAGGGCTGGCTTTTTATTCTGCTATGGCGAGAAATGCTACAACTGAGCATTTCAGAACGAAGAAGGCATCGACATTTCCCAAAAAATACCTTGTGTGGCAAGCAATTTGCACGTGTGGCAAAAAGAGTAAATTTTCGTCACTACAGGCACAATCAACAAGGAGAACTATCAGAAAGAGTGTCTACAGAAGCGATTGCTACCCTTCATCAAAAGTCACAAAGAAAAACCTTTGTTCTGGCCTGATTTGGCATCATGCCACTATGCTAAAACTGTGATGGAGTGGTACCAAGCAAATCAAGTGAACATTATTCCAAAAACCTCAAACCCGCCAAATTTCCCAGAGCTACGACCAATCGAGAGATATTGGGCTCTAATGAAGCGGAAGCTTTCGGGAAAGAAGCAAGGAATCAAAGACATCAAACACTTCCAGCAGATTTGGACAAAGACGGCTTCTACGAGTTCTGAAGAGACTGTACAAACCCCAATGGACGGAGTTAAGCGCAAAGTTCGAAAATTTTATGCAAATACCGAATAACTATGTTTTGTCTTCACGAACTGTTAAAACACATCCCATGAATCTGAAATAAACAACTACGACAGAAATATAATGCGAAATTTATGTTTTATTCATGTTTTGAGGTGTCCAGATTATTGCGGATACAGACCTTAAGTTCTACTAGCTAGTTAAACAAATCCATCGTGACTTTGTTTAAAATAGTTCTACACAATCAATACAGTTTGTAAGAATATCAAAAATTGATATTCGTTGTAGTTCCACGCCCCTGGTGGAAAGCGTTTCCAAGTCCCTAGCGAGCTACGTGAATGATACGGGAGCAAATAAGCATGGTTGGCTCATCATCGGCGGTGACCCACGGTGTCCAAATCTCTTTTATTATTGAACTTGAATGTACCTCGTATTTTCTTAGTAGAAAGATTGCAAATGTTATTAGAAATAAAAAGGTAGAAAAAAATGCATAGCTGATTTTTTGAGAAAATTCGTTTTTTTACTTCATGGGAAAGTCAGAGAAATTCAGCGAAGTTCTTCAGAGAACTTCACGGTAGTTCTTCAGAAAACTTCATGGTAGTTCTTTAGAGAACTTCAGAGAAGTTTGAGGTTTTTTTTTCGGAAAAGTTCTTCATAGAAATTCAGATAATTCTTCAAAGAAGTTCGGGAAAGTTTTTCAGAGAATTTCAGGAAAGTAATTTCAGGGAAATTCTTTAGAGAACTACAGGAAAGTTCTTCAGAGAAGCTTCACAGAAGTTCTTAACAGAAATTCAGGGAAGTTCTTCAGAGAAACTACCAGGAAATTCTTCGGAGAACTTCGAAGATGTTCCGCATCCGCAAAGATGTTCCGTGATGTAATTCAGCAGAGAAGCTCGGGAAAACTATTCAGGGATTTTTTTTAGAGGAACAACAGGGAAATTATCCGATGAATTTTTAGGAAGTTCTTTACAGAAATTATGGGATGTTCTTTATAGAGAAATGATCGGAAGTTCGTTCAGAGAACTTCGGGGAAGTTCTTCAAAGAACTTCGGTGAAGTTCTGCAGAGAACTTCGGGAAAGTTCTTCATAGAACTTCAGATAATTCTTTAGAGAACTTCAGATAATTCTTCAGAGATGTTTGATAAAATTCTTCAGGCAGTTTCAGGAAAGTTATTTCAGGGAAGTTCTTTATAGAAGTTTAAAAAATTGTACAGAGAATTTTGGGAAGTTCTTCAGAGAATATCAAAAATGTTCTGCAGAGGACTTTCCGAAAAGCTCTTTATGAGAACTTCGGGGAAGTTCTACAAAGATCTTCAAGGAAGTTCTTCAAAGAACTTCTTGGAAGTTCTTCAGAGAAGTTCAGGGAAGTTCTTCTGAGAAGGTTAGGGAAGTTCTTCCGAGAAGTTCAGGGCAATCGGTTAAATTCATTGCTTTGAGGTTTCAAACTTATTCGTACTGTACCGGTTCTTAGAGCAGCGAAAATTAAATGAATTTGAAATGACAGGTTTATTTAAAATTCGTATATTATTCAGAAAAAGAATGGCGGCTATCAATTTTACGTGACTCTTGAAGGAAAATTGCAAATTTTCAATTGTGTAGGAGCGTGAGACAGATGAGCACGTCAGCTTAAAATCTCCTCCAAAGAGCTTCAGTGATTATTCAAATTATGAAAAGCAGTTCAGAATTATTCTAATGGCTATTCTGGATGCAGAATACAAGTCTATGTATGTCAACATAAGAGCCACAGGATGGATCAGTGATGGTGGGGTATTTGCCGATTGCTGTTGGGGAATCTGATGCAGGACCTTTGGCTGCTAAGATGCCTGTTTCGGTTCGGATGGTGGGTCGTTGTATGGATCATTTGCTGAAACTATTAGCTCCTGGACATTGATTTTTATCCTATAGGCCTGCTCAAATTTGTTATTGAAGTTACTCTAATGCCATCGAATATTTGTTATACAAGGTAGCCTTCAAGGCCATAACGTCTCCAACAACGAGTTGGTCGATTCACCCAGAATAGTGGCCCAATGTTTTTTCTTAAGTTCCGTGGGCTCGGACACGATTTCGGTGCAGTTCAAGAGAAGCGCCATCTCATCATGTGATGACTTTTTCCGCTATAAAATTGCGCGAATGGGTGACATGGCGTCAGGATCAAACTCAAGGTTGAACATCGGAACTGGAAGAATCGGTAATCTGCTCTCAACGTTAGCAGTCTTGAAAATACTTAATACTCAAAGCTAGGCATCAAAACCCTCAGGTCTAGACTTTTCTTCGGATGAGGAATTGCAAAGAAGAATAATACACTCACCTTTGAAGTTTATACATTTCCACAGGCGATCGGGATTTGTTGGTTCTCACAACACCGGATTGTTGCTCCCACAGCCTTAATCAGCAGAATTATCTTTTCCAGGTCCACTTTGGCTTTAAATACCGCAAACAGCAAAAAATTCAAACGAACTGTCAAAAAACTTCGACCAACGAATTATGAACTATTCCGTCCGGATACACTAGTTCATAGCCTACTACTATAACATAGAAGCCATAGCTAGAGTGTACGTACGACAAAAGGCACGGCTCTAAATCATAGCGTTAAACTATCCCTTGCAAGTCATAACTATGAGCAATCACTACATAGTTTAGTTGTTCCTATGAACTTTTACATAGTTTTCTAGCATATAGCTCACTACATAATAGAAATAGTTGCCTTGTGGCGACACCTTTAGACTTGCCCACAGAGTTGGGATATAATCCTTCAAAAGAGGGAAATTTTTGTTTATTAAATACATAAAGGGTGCTTCGATCAAAATTTGGTCGCATTAAACTTGACACATTTTCTTTCATCGTGCATGAAAAAATTTTGCCCACCCCTTATTTCGAAGATGTGAGTGTGTTGCATCGTGCCTTTATTTTGATTTTGAGATTAGCAGTTAAGTTATCAAAATGTCGTCGAAAAAAGTGAAGCAACGCATCAAAATTTTGCACGTGCATGGCGAATATCCAAACTACTTTCACGCCAAATTGGCGAAATTGTTGAATGTGGCTAAATCAACTGTTTCCAACGTATTAAAAGTGTTGGGTAAACGTTTTTTCGACAGCCAAGAAAGCTGGATCGGGGAAGAATTGAAATCCGGAGGCCAATGACCGATGACAAAAAGAGTTGCCCGCTGTTTCGAGCAGAACCCCAACCTTTCCGTCCGAGATGTCACAAAGAAGCAGGGAGTGGCGCCTTCAACCGTGCATAGAGCTAAAAACCGTGCCTGTGGCTTGAAGAGCAATGTTTACATTGTGACCGGAACCGTCAACTAGGAAATTTATATAAGCGAGTGCCTACAAAAACGTATACTGGCATTTGGCATCTTGCCATTACGGAAAAAAGGCTACGGAGTGGTATGCTACCAACAACGTCCAAGTGGTGCCAAAGGAAAAGAACCCTCCCAACACGCCAGAGTTCCGCCCAACCGAACAATATTGGGCCATCGTCAAGCGGAACCTTAAGAAGACTCAAAAAGCTGTTGTGAGCGAGAAACAGTTCAAGGTAAACTGACGTTCTGCGGCGAATAAATTGGACGAGGAGACTGTACAGAATTTTATGGCAGGTGTTAAACGAAAGACCCGGCAATCAGCATTCGGTAAAAAGAAAGCTTAGCTTAATAGTTCTCCTGTATTCTGTATTAACTGAACTTGAGACAGAAAAAGAATTTGATTTGTTAATAAGTACTTTGATCAACTCACACACATTACTGTTTTGATCGAAAATTATGAAACGAGAACTAAACGTGCTGTTTCACCTTCTTTTGAAGGTTTGGCATTCTTTCAACTCCATCGAGCTGTCCTAATTTCCTTGAGATGAGAACTTCTGTAGTTATGTAATGAGCACACCCTTCAGTTCGTTTTGAAGATTAGGAACAAATCTCCTGTTTCCATTAATTAGTAATGACGGCCTTCATTGAACTAATCGAACAATCAAAGTTTGATGGTTGAAACTATCATTATAATTCGTTTGTCAGCCGCAGAATAACATCTGAAGCTCCCACTGCCACTGATTAGTCACCCCGGATGCTCATTCCTATTCCAACAAACGACGTGCCTTATGAAGCACGATGAAGCCAATCATTGTACAAGCAATTCATTTGCCATTAGCACGACTGGATTCGTACAAATCGTTCCACCAATTTTGGCGGCGCAAAACTGTGGCGCTTGCTGAAATCGATACCCAATGTTTACTCCCACTCAGGCAATGTGCATGTGAATGTTCTACACCATGCACCGGGAACGAGAAATTCATTAATAATGTTCCAATAATCCACCTTACCGCTCGCGCAAACGGGCGTTGTGCAGTTCATCGACTTTCATAATTTGCCGTTATTGATTATCAACTATCGGCGTCACACGTCTGCCAGTGCCGAGCAGATTGAGATTGGAGCGATCGCTCATGCACATTAATTGAATACCTTGCTTCCCATGTAAGCTTCGGAACGGGAACCACAAATGGTTCAGTGAGTCGTGAGAGATTTGCTGACGGCTGTTTGGCGGATTCTAACGAGCTTTAATATAGTTGAAAGCAGTTCATCTGTCAATTAATGCATCTTCTCCGCCCCACGAAAAGGTCCAACTGTAAGCCAATTTGTTCCTCTTTGGGCCAAATTTTCACCCGGAAAATTCTAAGTATCGGCGATGGAAACTTAGTCACGCGTGATTAGGATTCGCACGACAAGGATTCGCACGACAAGGATTCGCACGACAGCAGTAGGCGACAAGTGGTTTCTTCTGGTCGAGCACGTCGTTCTCTAACAATCTGAGACGACACACGCACACTAGATGAAAGATTCCTTTTTTGCTATTCGCCCCGCAAGAATCCTGGTGAAATCAACCAATCATACCGACTATGTTGGCATAAATACACGCTTTTCTCGTTCAAATGCTCACTTGCGGTGTGCAAAGTGAAAGGTTCTCCGAAATGTTCCGCCTTCCTCGCCACAGAGCGAAAGTGTGAGAACGGAAATTACACTTTTAGGATGTGGTCGGTTTTCAGATGTTTGTCCAAAGAGCACATTTTTCATCGCAAAAACAGGTTGCATAATTCTCCTTTGAAAGAAATACAGCATGTCTCAACAATCTCCCGTTTGATCCCAGATTAAGATACCAGGACGAAAAACAGCTCTAGTAGACACGGTCTGGTTCCCGATGTGAAGGAACGGTATTAAACTGTTGAGGCAATGTGCGGTCGTAAATTTTTGAGCTGCACCCTTTCCTCGTACCCTTGTCATCCTTGAACAAGCGCTTGGGTCGCAAATTCCCCAACGGCGGACGAACCTTTTTGATAACCATCATCAAATATTGTCCCCACGTCCTCCCCACCCATTCAGCGGTATGTTTTTCCCCGAAATGGGAATTTCCATTCGTGTGGAACTACCCCTCCGACAAAATTAAATGCTTGTTTAAATGCTCGACTAGAGAATTTTCATCCGGGAACAAGACCAGCGAGGCAGCGCGTCGTCCGTTTTGTAATATCTTAACGTCGTCGACTGAGGTTTGCATTTTACATGACAGACACGCGGTTTACCGCCAACAAAATCATGCTTAAACACAGTCGGCGGTGTTGAATCTCGTGCTCTTTTTTCTGCATCGTTGTTGAGCTGCTTCGTTACGTAATCCTACACTCTGTTGCTAACTACGGGGCCTCTCGAAACCACTTTCCTTATACTCACTCGTCGCCATCTGCTGGTGCTGCCAGAGTGCGGCTCTCTAGCTCCTCTAGGTAGTTAATATTATTGCTGCAGGCGATGATTGTAGGTCGTTCATGTAAGGAAATGACGGTGTAAAGTTAAGATTTTCATTTTCGAGGAATAAGCTGATGCCTGCCCGGCTATGCAGGGTATGCAGGGAGTTCCGGGAGTTTCAATAATCGGATAAACTTTTGAGGCGGATTCGCGAAAATTTGTTGCCGCCCACTGCCATGATGGCGTACAGCTGTGCATTTCCTTGGAAAAAGGTCAAACTGGATAGGGAGTAAACAAAAGTGATAAACGACTTTTCAGACGAAGGAAAACCGCAACATTGAGGATTAACGTCTCAAAATGCTGGAGCTTAAAAAATGTGCGGTAGTAGGCCGACTGTTAGATTGAACTTCTCCAGTATGCCTGAAAATTTGTGCAAATTGAATTTAGTTGATCGCACTTTTCGTCGACTGATTAACTTTTCATTCTCGGAATACTACATTACTTGTTCCTTTGAGCCCTTTCTTTTTGACCAAAATATAATTCCGTCACATCATTTTCATGAGCGGCTCAGTGGCTGACGTAAGCGATGAATTAATTTTCTTCTTCACTTAGCTTTACCTCCCGATTCTAGTGAGCGATTTTTCGGCTCTGAGCGTTGTGCTCTAATCACAGTTCCACATTTGCAAACATTGGATATATGCTTTAATGCATAAGGGCATCTTCAGCGGTGGTCTATTGGTGGAACAACTATATACTTGATTTGCATCAACAAAACTTGAATAGAACCAGCTAAAATAGACCATTTTTGGCCTTCTCCGCACAGGTGTTATTTTTCTTATTGTTTAACCCATCAACACTTGTCATCCTGCCAATTATTCAACTTTAGAAATCAGAAGTTTTTTTCAGAGATCGTAGATTTTTCACAAACTGTTTGCCAAATATTTTTTACTACCAGTAAGGTGTCGTTAACAGACGACGAGGAATACTTGCTTTTTCGTATGGCTGAAGGTGAGTTTGTAAATGCATGCATTTAAACTAAACGATATTAGATAATGTTTATTTGAATTTGGCTGCGGATAAGTAAGAATCGAAACGGAAGGATCACGTCCTTGAAGACATCAAAAATTCACGAATTCAGAAAACGTCCCAGAAATTCGTGGAACTTCTAAAGATTTTTGGAGCATTCTCAAAAGTATAGGAAACATTCCAAGGATGTTTCCATAATATAAGGGAGCTTCTTAGAAGTTCAGGAATCTTCCCAGAAGCTCGAGAAACTTTCCAATAGTTCAGCGAACATTCCAGAAGCTCAGGGTACTTAGATTTTAAGAAGAACTTAAACTTCTTACTACTCGATAATTGTTAGTATCAAACCGAAACGAGAATCAACAAATCAACTATTGCATCAACACCAACTTTTTAAGAAATTGCAAATCGAATTTTTCGTAAATTAATAAAATATTTGTGATATTCTGCTTTTTATCATGAAAGATGTACCAACTAGAAATCCAATTAACTTCTGGGAAGCCAAATCTGTTTCTCAAAGTTGCGGATATTTCCAGAAAGCTGTTTCTATAGTATTCCATGGGTGATCAATCAATTTTTTGAAAGAACAAACAAGTTTTCAAAAACTTTAAGAATTTGTCTGCTGTTTAATAGACTTTTCTGATTTTCCGCCACGCCTCTTTTCAAAAGAGAGCGAGCAAATTTCATATTTACCTTGAAACTTCCAAACATTTTTTAAGCTTCCGTGAAGCGTCATCAACTTCTGTCAAATTCATAGTAATTCAGTTCCGAAGTTCATAGAAACTCAGGAAATAATTTTAAGGAGCTCGTTCAGTTTCTAGAAGCTTATATAAGCTCTGATCAAAGATCGTAACTGCCGAGAAGTGATAGAATTGTATAAAAGCGGTGGCATATGCAATTGAATAATACAATATTTAAAAAACGATTTTAAAGATTTTTGAATCTATCTTCAATAGATTATTGTATCCTCTCCCTCAGAAGATAAGCCTGAATATCCAAATTCCCAGGAAACCAGCCAATAATTTCTATACAACAGGTTTCTGTGAAATTTATCTGTATGCGCTATTTTCGTGTACTAATCATGACCAATCCATCAATAAACCCGTTGTACACTTTGGAGACTTCTTTAGTTTTCATTTCTGAGCAATCGAAATGCGGAATCGGAATTTGCCACCAAATTGTCGTAAAATCCACAACAATCTCAATTCCGCTAGCTTCCTCATATCGAACTAGCGTTTTCCGAGAAAAATACAGTGGTTGTAAAAAAACTAAAGAATGCATATGATATTCAGGAATGAAACAAAAAACAATTCGCTTCGTGTTTTGCAACGGTATTTTTTTTTATACAAATTGATCCAAGAATAGATCAAAACATATATCAGATTTAAAATGATACAAAATAGATCCGGCATAAAACAAAATTTTCAACACCGGTGCAGCGATGTTTTTGCGTTTGGTCTAAAAAAACAAATCCCATTCACGATTTGGACTACCGTTGTAGATGCCCTAAGGTTTTAAATTTTGTAGCGAGCACAATCATCCCAAACAGATCTTTTTGGTCGTACCATCAGTTTTCTGCTTGGCAGAACCAGCTGAGATTGCCACGATCAAAGTAAAGTAACATCAATTAAAAAAACGCAGACAGATGTTCAACCTCGAACAAAACAATTCAAATTTGTTGTGTAAAATTTCAAATATAACTACGTTGGAATCCTCTTGCACAGTAATGCTGCCAAGTCAACTTATTGCTATACTAAATCCAACAGTTTTTCTGGCAACTCCTTTTTCCTTTATCAATGAAAACAAAAGGGCAAGACAGCTCCTCATCGCGAGTGATTTCAGAGTTGCTTTTAAGGTTATTCGAGTAACTCCCGTTGCGCAACAAGCGAGCACTGTCATTTTTTTGCTCTCTTTTTTTGCACAGCAGCTGTTAAACCAACCGACGCGAGCACTTTAGCTCTTGAGTGTGCACAATTTGAAACTATTTTCAATGTTTATAATTTTCTCTAATTAACTCTGTTTTTGAAAACAAGCTACATTCACACAAACTACATATCTGATATGCTCGTACAATTTTATATAGTATTTACTACTATCCATGTAAGGCTTTGTCTTCTTCGAGACAAAGTTATTTTTATGTCTTCAATATAGTCATTCTTTGAATAAACCCAACAGTTTTCACATAACCTTCAATCTTCTTTTGCCATTAGCAGAATTGGCCACACTTTTTTCAAACAAATTGGAAGTCTAGTTTGAAGTCAAACTTTTTGCAAGGCTGGCAACCGATTAGAACCGATGAAGATTGATTCAATTTTAAGATTTTTTACTCGCAAGTTACTCGGTGCATCAAAGCAACTCAGAGTAGAACTGTCTCACCTCTAGATAATAACAAATGTGTGGCGCCATCTGTTAGGTTTTTGCTACTTGATTTCTTCAGATGAACTAAAGGAACCTACAGCGATGGAGTGAAGAACCCAACAATTTCTCTTTTGAGAAATTAAAACAACACTAATATTAACAGTCAACTGGTTAATGAAGCTTCTCTTTGAATGGCATTTTGACATTTCATCATTCATATGCTAAATCTCTTGTTGCTATATGCCGACATAATATCTAATGGAAATTTGAGGTTTTATCACAGAGAACAGACAACTAAGCTGGAGTCCCCTCCATATGTAAATTTCTACAACTGTCATTTAACCTATTTTAGATATCGTGGTCAACATGACCCGGAATTGATTTTAAAAATGCTATAACTTTCTAAAATAAGTATCTGGAAGTTTAATTTTCTCGAATTTCTTAAGTCATATAAAGGAAAGTTTTTGCATTGGATTAAACTTTTTTGACATTTCTGAAGGATTGTTAAATAAACGTTACGAACAAGGTGTTTCGGGTCCATATTGACCCAGATTTCAAACTCACCTTGCGGAAGGTTTATATAACTGTAATTTAGAACTTTGCAATCAAATTCTTGTTGAAGTCCCAATTTTTAGTTTCCGGTGAGTATTGCTTTTTTTTATCCTATTGCACGGTGGTCCAGTTTAGCTGAAAAGATACATTTTCAGCCAAAGTTTGAGGATTTGGAGCGAAATTGTGTTACACAAAGTTGTACCTTATAACAAGGCACCTTTTGGCTTTAACGAAAACAGAGTGGTCCATACTTTTCAGAGAAATCAAATCTACCTTTTGCTGCGATGCTACGAGCATAAGCCATTCGGAAATGTTGTAGGATGTATAATTTCAAACACTTTGATGGTATAATTTTTTCCATACCTTTTCATGTGACTGAATTCCAGCATTTTTTCCTACGTAGCCTAGGGTGTAAAAGGGTGTATAAAAATCAGTTATTTTGCTGTAACTTTTTTATTTCAATTGTTTTAGTAAAGTAGTCTTCGCAGTGATTCTGGAACTTTTATGAAAAATATTTGCCTCTATTTCGGTAAATATAAAAGCAAGATTTTCGATTTTTCTGAAAATAAGGTCCACCCTGGTTTTCATTCACACCAAATGAAGCGCCTTGTTATTAGTAACAACTTTGCGGAAGACGATTTTGCTCCAAAACTTCAAATTTTGGCTAGGAATGTATCTTTCCAGCTAGATTCGCATTCTGAACCACTGTGGATTGCTCACAATGTTTATGTGCCGAAATATGTCACGATCCGCTAGGCGGCGACAGATAGACATTTTCTTCGGAGCATGCTTTTTGATAGATCAAGCTTCATTATTTTTCGTAAGTAGTCAATTTCCAGCCTTGAAGTGGACCAATGATCACATTGACCATTCTGGGGAAATCCGGATGCCCCGAGGGAATCATTTAGGATGGGATAAAAACGGATTTCTGTCGGAACATGCTTTTCGTCGACTCAGATTCCATGATTTTAGTTGAGTAGTGTACTTTTAGCCTTGAAATGGACCAATGTCCATATTGACTATTCCGGAAAAATCCGGATGTCTTGGGGGAACCCTTTAGAGAAGGACAAAAACGGATTTGTGCCGAAATATGCTTTTTGATGGCTCAAACTTCATTGTTTTTCGAACTTACTTTACTTCTAGTCATTTAATGGACGAGTGGCCATATTGGCCATTCGTAATCTTATGTTTGATGTTAGTCAAACAGACACCAACAATTTCGGTACGTCTGGAGAGCGTAAACAAGAGAAGTTAGAGGATCCAACGGACAAGTGAGATCACTTTTCGTATTACAGTTAATTAGACTCCAAGTATTTGACTAAGTTCGTGGAATGCAAATTTTTCCAGGTTTCCAAAAACCAATACTGCTCACTTTTGAACCGCGTTACTGGTTTTTGGAGCATCCTAATTTATTCACGTTTTTTCGAAGCATCAGGAATGATGCAAAGTGCCCAATGTGGTAATTTGTCCATTCTTCGACTCTATTTCTAATCATTAAATGGACAACTGATTTTTGTTGTCTACGAAAAATCATGAAGTTTAAGCCGTTGAAAGACATGTTGCGACGCAAATCCGCCTTTGTCGTGTCCTATTCGGTTCCCTCGAGGCATCTAGGCTGTCCCGGCATGACCATTGGTCCATTTCATGGCTAGAAGTAAACTACTCACGGAAAGTCCTGAATTTTGAGCCGTCAAAAGGCATGTTTCACCTCTAGCCCCTCTTTAGAAGCATCCGGGTTGTCCCAGGATGGGCAATATGGTCATCGGTCCATTTCAAGAATAGAAGTTGTCTACTCATTACAAAATATCCTAAAGGGCTTTTTCGGGGCATCCGGATTTACCAAGAATGGCCAATATGGTCATCGGTCCATTTCAAGGCTAGAAGTAGACTTATGAAAAATAATGATGGAAATGAGCCTTCGAAAAGCATGTAGCGATGAAAATTTCTATCTGTCGCCGCCTCAAGAATGGGATAAAAGAGCAATAATCATCATTTCAGCGGTTTTGCTTTTAAAAATTTACCAGTCAATTTGGGTATGAACTTATGATATGTTTTTACCGTTCTCCTTGATTGTTACATCTTGTTCTACTTGAATCAGATTTATTTTTCCCAGATGAATGAAAAGTGTGTTTATGTTAGCACCATCCATTGAAGGTTTCTTGATATTTTTTTTAAGACTTTTCAAGACTTTTAAGACTTTTTAATGTAATAAGGCTTGTTTGCTACAAAATCTGGACACCCCTAAATACATTTATGTCTGAGAAATACTTCATGAACGCATGGAATATTTCGCAGACTGATAAACGTATGTCTGTTCATTGTGTAAAATCAATTCTTGGTGATACACGTCAAAAAATCGACGTCACATCCACATGAAACGCACGTGATGTTCGTCCACTGCCGAAAACAACAATAAATACGTGAATTCACGTAAGAGCTACGTGATTTCCGTAAATCCACATTCCGTGAAAATCCTATCATTGTTACATGATTTTCACGTACAATTCACAGGCATGTAATGTTCACCTGTTTTTAATGAAGAAGATTTGAGTTACGTGTTCAGGTGAAAGTTACGTGAAATTTCACGTGGAAGTGACGTGACAATTTTTTTTAGTGTACAAGCTTTTAGATCGAAGATGGCGTCGAAAGAAGAACAAAGAAGAATAACAATTGTGTGCGGTCGCAATGAAAATCCCGATCTGTCAGTAAGAACACTTGCAAAAAAGCTTGATTTACCAGCAAGTACTGTCCATAACGTTCTCAAATCTTTCGATACACGTTTGACAATAGCCGAAAGGCTGGGAGCGGAACAAAAACGGATCTCTATTGCACTGGTAAGCATGAATGTGGCGACTAAAATCCAGGGCTCACTTCAAGTTTTGTCGCGAATATTTGACGAGAAGTTTTTCAGCGTGATAATGGACGATGAAAATTGTAGTAACTGGAAAACTTTCCGGCAGCTTCCCAGAATGTCGTATTTATGCTGCCCCTGCAACGGAACGGCAAGAGGAGCATTTCAGGACTAGAAAGAATAAAGGCCGATTTCCATACAATGTTTGCTTTGGCGAGGCAATATGCAGCTGTGGTCGATCAAGCCAAAGCTTCATCACTACCGGAACGGTAAACAAAGAAATATACCGTGAAGAATGCTAAATCGGATGCAGAGAAGTCTGGAGTGGCTGGAGTAAACTCAAAACTTTGTAGTTTCTGCATGCAGCCTACTTAAGTAACTGTTATTAGTTTTAGATGATTGATAATGCACAGTCAAATAAATGAAATGCATCTTGGATTAAACTAACTGGCACAAATTTGTTTTATTCCAAATTAAATCTGTCAGATTTTGTCGTGAACAAGCCTCAGTCACAAGGTCTACGAGTCGCTGCTGAAACTAAAAGAT
>JASCZW010007185.1:0-72139 GCA_034211315.2 Aedes japonicus
ATAATAACATTGTTTCTAATTTAATGTTTGTTGATTAGAGCTACAAGTCTGCTTATTTTCAACCTTAAAAATGATTGTTTTAACCAAAAAGTAAATTGCTAGAAACAGTTCTGTTTTGCTGATTCAAACTGTGATCTTAGGTTGAAATAACCTGCGAATGTTTGGTAAAAATGGCCATAGCTTATGGTTGGGTAAATACCAACCTTAAATATGATTGAGAACAAACTAGATGAATAGTTTCCCTCATCTGATGTCAGCAAACTTTTCTATCAGCTGTTCGTGCGGGGACGTTTCGCCAGTCCGGAGTAAAATTAGTGATTTAGTGCGATTTAAGATTCACAGTTATCTAAAGTTTATTACAGTTATCAATATTTGTTATTGTTTGAAAATAAATAAAATGCCGTATAACCGGGAGAGCATAAAATTAGTTCTTTTTATTCTTCTATGAGAACTTAACTGAAACTAACCGCATAGTTGTCCATGCCCTATGTCCTAACCCAGCTAAATAAATTCTTAATAAATAAATGGAACGAAAAATACGGGAGCTGTAGTACTAATTTTTATTTCAGTTCAACTACTTGTTTGGTTATTTCAAACAATAGCGCTGGTTTTAATTACCGATTCGATGTTTATTTCAAACAACGAGTTCGTTTCTTTTGCGCTAAATTTTGGTTGGAACAAGCGGTGAGTGTTGTTTAAATTTACCTAAAATTTACAAGCTGTCAAAATCGAAGAACCAATAACATGATAATTTCAAACAAATGTTGGTTAAATTAAGGTTGAACCCCGCATCAAAAACAACCTAAATTTTTAGTTCTTTCCAAGCATTTCGGTTTGTCAAAGTAAACCGGTAATGTGCTTGTGCATTTTTTAATCTCAAAATTTGGTTGATTCAACCTAAACTATGGTTGTTTATACCATACTTTTTTCTCCGTGTATTTATGAGTATACGCCATGAACGTCAAGAAATTGGTATTGTTTTACTCATCACGGAGGAATCAAAGTTCTCACATTTGGGTGTTTTTTCACCCACCTTGGAGATAAGTGAACCAACCCACAAGGTGGGTAAAAGTGTAGGTAGGACTAGTGATCCTCATAGAATTTTGCAAGATGACGTCATTAGTGAACGTGTGGTTCATGATTGGCTCAAAGATGGCTGCTTCCACATATCTCTTACTATGAGGATCACTAGTAGAGACAGCGGAGTTCTATCGTTATACCGACAATTAAATCATGGTCAAGGTGACTATTGCATATAATGGTTACAATAACCATGAAAATGGACGAATTCACCACGTTCACGCAAAAAAATACGTAGTTATACCAATTCAATCTACGAATCAATTCAACTAAAATTTTGGTTTAAATATGGACCAATAAAACTGACGAACTAATTCAACAAAACCTTTGAGTTGAAATAAAACTTCATGCTTTATAGATATGAACTTCGTGTTTTGTTGCTCAAATCAAAATGTTTTCTTAAACCAACTAAACGCATTTGTTGAAATAATAAACATTGATGAACTAATACAACAAAACCATTTAATTGAAATAAAACTTCATGCTTTATAGAATTAAACTGAGGGTTTTGTTGTTTAAAACAAAATATTTTCTTTAACCAACTAAGCGCATTTGTTGAATTAATAAACATTGATGAATCAATACAACAAAACCATTGAATTGAAATAATGCTTCATGGTTTATTGAACTGAAAGTCGTGTTTATTTGTTCAAATTATTTATTTATTCTCACATTTTGGCAAGAAATCGTACCCACTATGGACCCATGAAGTCACTCCGGTCAAGTAAAAATCGCCGCGGCACGAAGTTAACAAAACAAGACGCTGATTGGACATGTGGTTCTCTACGGCCATGATATAAGGACTACCCAAGTAACCACAAGCATTATATCATAACACTAATTCGACCGACTATCAGCAACAGTAATACCATATCACATTTTTTCAACAGCTTCCATGCTATGTAGCATTACCTATACATTAAACATGTTATGATGCATTACTATATTTCTACAAACAGCTTAACGTTAAATACGCATTAAATGATCCATTAATGCATTGTCTCAATAAATGCTTCATTGCTAGCTAAAAAGTAGCATTGATGCAATATCATCTGGATGACGTTTTCCAATTTCACTTTGGAAATGAAAAACATATGCTCGAGCTGAGCTGCCTGTCAGATTCAGAATCGTCACCTTCATTCTCCTTAACCAGAAAGTTTGATTCTTAAAATTTCAGCAAGAAGTATGGATGCATTATGGGGAGCCGCGGGTTTTTCTGGTTGTTTATATTCAGAGGACGTTGTTTATATTCAGAGGATTTTTCAATCTTTATTATCATATTTATCATTTTCATTGATGATCCAGTTTCAACCTGCACCGGGCATCAAAATTGTGTCGGCTTGTTGTGTGATGAACGGCGGTAGGTATGATTTCATTTGTAGCTCGTATCGGGTTGAGGTTTGCACTGATTAAATGTTAGGGTATCGCAGTCTCAATAGCGTGTTCAGCAAGAAAAATCTAAAAATAGCTGCATGAAATATGTTTTTATAGAACGACAAAGAGGGTATGTTTGGGATGTGCTTCCTTAATATTATGCAGTTGTCTTATATAATTCCATTGCTCTTATGGTTAAGAGCGTTAACACAACCGGCATTCATCGATCAGTCGTAAGAAGCCTTGGTTCGAATCCCGATGTAGAAAACACATTTGAGCTTATTAAAAATATATCCCATCATTGTTACGCGCAGATGCCATAAATTAAAATAAAATAATATCCCCACAATAAAACGTAACAGAAAAAATGAATTCATCTAGAAGAAAATTAAATATTTGTTCGATGTTTCTTTTTCCAAAATACCCCAAGCTCTATATCGACACAAATTTTTCATTAGGGCCTAACTGACAAACGTAAACAATGGCTTCTTCCTTAAATTTCTCGTTATTGAAAACTCGCCTAATCAATCCACCACGATCATTTCGAAGAGGAAGAGTTCACCTATCCGATAGAATTGGAGGCTTACATGGGAAGCTTTTGTGCCACGAGAAATTTACGGAAGAAGCCATTGTTTACGTTTGTCAGTTAGGCCCTAATGAAAATTTTGTGTCGATATATGCTTTGCATGTATAAAAAATGCAATAAAACATTTCAGTAGAAGCAGTAATTCAACTGCTGAAAAAGTAACTATGCCATAAATATACTTATTTTCGGGCTTCAATAAAGCATGTGCGCTAGCTTTAATTTGACAGGAGTGGGGCCCTTTTCGACTCTTGTTCTACTTTAAGGACGCAAGTAAGATAAGATTGCTTTATACCAAAAACTTATATCGTAATATAATGCATAATTGATGTATCTATATAGAGCTTCATGGTTACTTGGGTATGCTCGCGGCAGACCACAGTCCGATTTTTCTCATGATCTGCTCCTTAAACGTTACGTCGGATTTGTGCGCTGTCTTATCGCCTGTGTTGTGCACTGTAGAGTTTGACTGTTGGATCAACTGCAGTTATCTGCAACAACAATACCTCGTTGAAAATCTTGATATCTATCAACATATTATAATATATTATGTTTTAACTTACATTAGAAAAACTACCGGAGGCAAAGGAAAACGCAGCTACTTGTCAGCATTGTGAAACTTTTGTACAATAACAATATGTATTTGATAATAATTTGATTGGATTGATTTGAATGAAATTTTGAATTGAATAAGAACTTTTTCATTAATTGAAACAAATAGAAACCTTGTATTGAAAAGCAACAAATTATTTTGTTGATTCAAAACAGAGTGATTTCTTAGCGTGAAAAAATATTTTCTTTAAACAAGAAAATAAACATTTGCGTTAAACGATAAATGTGGTTGTTATAAATCAAATATTATTTAAATTAATATCACACAGCAGTGATTACTTTAAAAAAAAGTTTGGTTTGATTTGCATGGAATTTTGAATTGATTTGGAACTTTTTTATGAATTACAACAAACAGGAAGCTTGCATTTAATACTAATAAAATATTTGGTTGAATCAAAGCAGAGTACTTTTTTGGAGCAATTAATCAATCATTTGAGTTGAAAAATAAAGTTAATTATTCTGAATCACACAGCGGTGATTACTTTAAATAATTTTGTCGGTTTAATTTGAATGAAATTTTGAATTGATATGGAACTTTTTTATGAATTGAAGCAAATAGAAACATTGGTTTGAATACCAACAAAATATTTTGTTGAATCAAAGCAGAGTGATTTCTTTGCGTGTTCATGGCATTCTTGACTATGATCATGGTAACAAGGACTATTCCGACATTATGGCAAATGTTGGATCAACTATAAAAAAAATAAAAAATAAAAAAAAAATAAAAATTAAAAAAGCACTAGCCATTTTTTTATTTTTACCATCTCGAGGTTGAATATGTATACTTTGAATAAATATACTTTACAATATATATATTTTTTAGAATACACACTTCTTAAGATGTTATTAAGATAACGAAAATCATGTATAGCGATAAGGTTTTTGACCCAACTCCCGTTGTGCTAAGCACATCGCTAAGCACATCCCTTTTTTTTAAATAGATTGTAACACAAAAACGGATTAATTCTAGTGTATACCGCTTCCAATTTTATACACTTTTCCATACATACCACTGGATTTGTTAGTCACGCAAAGCTAAGATATGATCGATTATTCAACACTTCTTCTTGAGCGCATAGTGTATTTGATATTTTTGATTTTTTTTTTTGCTTGATGGAACGAAAATAGGCGACTACGACGAAGTAGCGCTCTACCATATCAATAAACTGATAATTTCTTGAAAATCCCATATTAAAAAGCATAAATGTATAAATTTAATATCATTTAATATCATAATTAAACTCGATAGTTTTATCACAGACATACAACCATAACACTCCAAATTTGTTCATCGTACGTGCATTTAAGACTAATTCAAATGTTTCTCGCGTTGAGTATCGAACGGGCGAACTCCATATAGCGATTTCTCTTCTTTGATCCGAAAATAATTGATAACTACAGGTAAACGAGTTGGCATATCCGTTGCTATAAAGGATAACTCCGTCTTGCAGGTTAAATACTGAAACTAGCTTTGACTAAGATATTAGCCAAAAATCGACTAAGAGAAATTGATCAATACAATTACCTCCGTATGAAACTCAAAGCGATGTTTGATAGTTGGCATTTAATTCCCTTGCGTTTGATGTATAAGAAATGTTAAATGTATTGTGGCTATCTGTGGTTTTATTAAATGATACGAAAATAGATGCCATTGGCTAAAGGATAATGTTGAAACTTAACACTAATGAAATGTTATGTGTGACTAAATGAACTGGATATCAACGTTACTTACTTTTTTTTTCGTTTAAAGCTTTTTTATGCCTTAATTTAGTTTTTTTATTCATTCAAATCTGGTGCAGTTTTAATTGAGAAAATATTTTCTGAAAAATAATAAATTAGGGGTATGAAATCTAAAAAAACACGCTGATAAATAATAAGCCAAATATAATGTTGAAATAACTTTCATAAAAAATCGGTATTTATCGGTATAAAAAGTTGGAAATCGGTATTTTCAGAGCTCTTGTCGATACATCGGTATTGAGAATAAAAATCGGTATACCTGGCAACGCTGTGCATCGGTCAGAACTCGTTTGTTTTTTTTTTCCTGCCCTTGTTCCACAGCACTAGTTTAAAGTCTGGCCGTTTGGCGAAATCAAGCTACAATAGCAAATAGTAGGTCAATCCTGGTGGGTTTATTCTTAGTTTGATTTAATTGGAGACACGAAATGATATTTTTTCTCGAAAAAGATAGATAAACACTAGTAGTAGTAAATCGATATCAAATTACATATACAGATACGTATGTTGAGCGAGTATAGGTTATTTTCAAAATCAAAATAGAATAGAGAAAATTAAAAACAAAGAAAATTGCTTGTGTGCAATTGTGCACAAACAAGATCTCATATACTAACGAGCGGTTTGTTTGACAGCTGTTTTGCAAAAACAGAGAGAAAACAAATGATAGTGATCGCTGGCTGAGCAATGTGAGTTACTCGAGGTACCTCAAAAGCAACTCTGAAATTGCTCGCGATGAGACGCTGTCTTGCCCCTTGTCAAAACCGGAAGTTCGTATGCCTTTTCATTCTCCCACAAAAAAATACAAACTTTGTCTTAAAAAGTAAAGTCGTTTTACCTACACGCAAAAAAAAAAGTCGCAGTAGAAACTACCATTTCGAGGGTTAAATTAAGCGCAATCACCAACAATTATCAGCTGACTATAAATGCGTTTGATTTTACCATGCCTACGATAAGATCAACCATGGTGCGGTTGATATCAATATGAGGTCTGTCAAATATACCACAAACGTTGAAGGTTTTACTATAAACGTAGTAAATTTGACTGAAATTTCATGGTAATTTTAAAGATAGGCATAGTCGGGTGAAATGGTAGTTTTTACTACAAGATTTTTTCCTGTGTAGTGATCCTCATAGTTAAGATAAGCGGAAATTCGATTCAACGATTTGGCAACGATGTTTATTTTATTCAAAGAGGCTGATAACCAAGGGGTGAATCGCTTAGAACAGTGCTCCAGGCACGCCATAGTAGAAAATCTTACACCATAAAGAACATGTGTGGCACTCTGTGGCACATTTTTGACATTTGTACTCCTCGAAGATATAACTTAGCAGCCCTGGAAAATTGAAGTTGTAAGTTTTTGTTGAGGTGTTTTCATTTGATTGATTCGTCACGAAATAGATAAAATTGTTCGTAAAAAATGATTATACGTGAACTTTTAAGCTAACTTGTTTGTTGAGCCGAGATATTAAGTGGAAGAATTGCATGAGGTAAGCGATTTAATTAATAAGCTGTGACACGATATGACTTAGAAGCTTTAATTAAAGGAACATTTTTGGAACAAATTGGAATCGTAATATGGAACTATCAACTTTCATATCCAAAATATTTTGAAAAAGCAAAGCCTCTGCAGCCTCTGCAGGCGCACTTAACCATCGAAAGGATCGAAGAGATTGCAGCAAACATGCAGATCATGGCTGAGAGCCTTCGTGAAGAAGTTGACACCCTATTTCAAGCTTTTGTCAACCGTTGACCTAAATAAAAGGAACGAATTACTGTGCGATTGATTTCATTTGTTTAATTTAATTTCATAGCAAAGGTTCCTATTATATTATGTAGCTTAAATAAACATATTTCAGTGCTCAATTTGTACGTCTTGTTGATTATTTTACTAATTTCGAACCTTATAGAATTTTTGCAAAACAAAGCAAATCAAAACAAAACAGTCACCTGGTTGCCAGGCGTTGCTAAAACGTAATGATTGAACTCAGGTAGCTGACGTGCCGCCATGTTTTCGAAGCCAACATTGGATCCGTCTTCGTATGGTTTGTTTACAAATTTTAGCTGAATTCAACAGCTGTCAGTGGGGCCCATAATTCTGGGCCCGCCGCGATGTTAGCTCTTTTCAAGACAAGGGCAATAAGATAGGGGTGCCAGCTACCTGATTGAACTGTTCAATTACCGTGGCACACTATAGTCACTAGATTTATAGTCTGGCGGATACAACAACGGGAGCCAATTGGAACTGTCAGTAGGCGGAGCCAATCGAGCATATCTCGAGTAATTAATGTTAAGGGCCTAAAAGCCATTTGTAAACAATGACTTTAAATATCGATTTGTCTTGAATCTTAAATCACTCTCGTGAAATGAACGCAGCATTTGGTAGAAGAATGATCCCAAGTAACCAGAAGCATTATATTATTGCACTTATTCAACCCAATATCAACATCGGTAATGCGGGATCGCATCAATTCAACAGTTGTCAAGTAATAAAGCGTTAGATAAGCTTGAAAAAGTAGTGTTGCATTACCAATGCAATAATGCTACTTTAGCAATGTCTTATGGCATTACAAAAGATATAGCATTAGTTCGATCTTAGTGGGGCCCTTTTCAGCTTTAATCCAACTTCAATGATGCACTAGACGTAATACATATGCCCTATATATGCATGCTATTACAGCCTCATGGTTACTTGGGATAGTTCTACCATGTGGAGTAGCAGGATATAGTGGGATTCTCGTAATTTGTGAGAAATCAACGTTGTTTACAAATGGCTTTTAGGCGCTTAACATGAATTACTCGAGATATGCTCGATTGGCTCCGCCAACTGACAGTTCAAATTGGCTCCCGTTGTTGTATTCGCCAGACTATGAATCTAGTGACTATATGGCGCACTGGGGCACCAATTGGCACCATGATTCGAACATCAGTTCTCGAGTACTTTTTCAAACAGACGTATCTGATTTTGTAAACAAAGAGTGGAAGTAAGATTCAAACGTAAATTTCTCAAAACTCTCAGTACCCTCACGGAAAGTAGCATCACCATCATGTGAAGGAAATGTTATTCCTTGTGTTGGTGGCCATAGTTTGCGTAAAAGTGCTAAGGGTTTCATGAATTTTACGTTTGCATTTTACTTCCCCTCTTTGTTTACTGTTTACTGTTTACTTTGTTTGTTTGTCTGTTTGAAAAAGTACTCGAGAGTTCTTAATGTAACGTCTAGAGGCACACTAGAAAAAATGGGCACAAGAGATATTGTGCTAAAGCTTGTAGTACACTGTTTGTCCAAAAGCCAAATATTTGGCATAGGCAGCTAGACAGCTGACAGATATCATAGATGTTTGTCAGATGCCTATCTGCCTATGACAAATATTTGGCTATTGGACAAACAGTGTACTACAAGCTTAAGCAACTCACCCCTTGCTGATAACACTTGCCACAGTGCAAAATTTGTACGATTGGCTTATATTTGACAGCTCTCGATGCATGATTGGTTCAAAAATGGCTGCTTGCGCATATCTCTTAAGCTGAGATCAGACTGTTTGACGAAACGCCAAATATTTGACAAATATATTTGACGAACGTGTGATCACCAAATATATTTGATCAAATGTTGCAATGACAAATATTTGGTTTGTGTTTGTCGATCAAATTATTTGACAATTTGTCAAATAGTGTGATACCCTTCATTATGATTTGTCAAATATGTTTGCACAATACTAGCAAATAATTTATTTGCCACTCTTGAAATTCTTAAGTGGCAAACATGAACGAATTCATACCGGCAGCACGGATGACAGCTGTCAATTTGTGAACTTTCATTAGTTGTATCAGTTCGATCGGTTTTTGAAATGGAGCCAGCACCAAGTGTTTTTTTGATCGATGCATCGAGGGTTTATATTTATATATATATATATATATATATATATATATATATATATATATAAATATAAACCTCGATGCATCGATCAAAAAACACTTGGTGCTAGCTCCATTTCAAAACCGATCGAACTGATACAACTAATGAAAGTTCACAAATTGACAGCTGTCATCCGTGCTGCCGGTATGAATTCGTTCATGTTTGCCACTTAAGAATTCTCAAGAGTGGCAAATAAATTATTTGCTAGTATTGTGCAAACATATTTGACAAATCATAATGAAGGGTATCACACTATTTGACAAATTGTCAAATAATTTGATCGACAAACACAAACCAAATATTTGTCATTGCAACATTTGATCAAATATATTTGGTGATCACACGTTCGTCAAATATATTTGTCAAAATTTGTCAAATATTTGGCGTTTCGTCAAACAGTCTGATCTCAGCTTAAGAGATATGCGCAAGCAGCCATTTTTGAACCAATCATGCATCGAGAGCTGTCAAATATAAGCCAATCGTACAAATTTTGCACTGTAGCAAGTGTTATCAGCAAGAGTGAGTTGCTTAACTGTAGTACACTGTTTGTCAATAGCCAAATATTTGTCATAGGCAGATAGGCATCTGACAAACATCTATGATATCTGTCAGCTGTCTAGCTGCCTATGCCAAATATTTGGCTTTTGGACAAACAGTGTACTACAAGCTTTAGCACAATATCTCTTGTGCCCATTTTTTCTAGTGTGCCTCTAGACGTTACATTAAGAACTCTCGAGTACTTTTTCAAACAGACAAACAAACAAAGTAAATAGTAAACAGTAAACAAAGAGGGAAGTAAATGCAAACGTAAAATTCATGAAACCCTTAGCACTTTTACGCAAACTATGGCCACCAACACAAGGAATAACATTTCCTTCACATGATGGTGATGCTACTTTCCGTGAGGGTACTGAGAGTTTTGAGAAATTTACGTTTGAATCTTACTTCCACTCTTTGTTTACAAAATCAGATACGTCTGTTTGAAAAAGTACTCGAGAACTGATGTTCGAATCATGGTGCCAATTGGTGCCCCAGTGCGCCATATAGTCACTAGATTCATAGTCTGGCGAATACAACAACGGGAGCCAATTTGAACTGTCAGTTGGCGGAGCCAATCGAGCATATCTCGAGTAATTCATGTTAAGCGCCTAAAAGCCATTTGTAAACAACGTTGATTTCTCACAAATTACGAGAATCCCACTATATCCTGCTACTCCACATGGTAGAACTATCATTCTTCTACCAAATGCTGCGTTCATTTCACGAGAGTGATTTAAGATTCAAGACAAATCGATATTTAAAGTCATTGTTTACAAATGGCTTTTAGGCCCTTAACATTAATTACTCGAGATATGCTCGATTGGCTCCGCCTACTGACAGTTCCAATTGGCTCCCGTTGTTGTATCCGCCAGACTATAAATCTAGTGACTATAGTGTGCCACGGTAATTGAACAGTTCAATCAGGTAGCTGGCACCCCTATCTTATTGCCCTTGTCTTGAAAAGAGCTAACATCGCGGCGGGCCCAGAATTATGGGCCCCACTGACAGCTGTTGAATTCAGCTAAAATTTGTAAACAAACCATACGAAGACGGATCCAATGTTGGCTTCGAAAACATGGCGGCACGTCAGCTACCTGAGTTCAATCATTACGTTTTAGCAACGCCTGGCAACCAGGTGACTGTTTTGTTTTGATTTGCTTTGTTTTGCAAAAATTCTATAAGGTTCGAAATTAGTAAAATAATCAACAAGACGTACAAATTGAGCACTGAAATATGTTTATTTAAGCTACATAATATAATAGGAACCTTTGCTATGAAATTAAATTAAACAAATGAAATCAATCGCACAGTAATTCGTTCCTTTTATTTAGGTCAACGGTTGACAAAAGCTTGAAATAGGGTGTCAACTTCTTCACGAAGGCTCTCAGCCATGATCTGCATGTTTGCTGCAATCTCTTCGATCCTTTCGATGGTTAAGTGCGCCTGCAGAGGCTGCAGAGGCTTTGCTTTTTCAAAATATTTTGGATATGAAAGTTGATAGTTCCATATTACGATTCCAATTTGTTCCAAAAATGTTCCTTTAATTAAAGCTTCTAAGTCATATCGTGTCACAGCTTATTAATTAAATCGCTTACCTCATGCAATTCTTCCACTTAATATCTCGGCTCAACAAACAAGTTAGCTTAAAAGTTCACGTATAATCATTTTTTACGAACAATTTTATCTATTTCGTGACGAATCAATCAAATGAAAACACCTCAACAAAAACTTACAACTTCAATTTTCCAGGGCTGCTAAGTTATATCTTCGAGGAGTACACATGTCAAAACTGTGCCACAGAGTGCCACACATGTTCTTTTATGGTGTAAGATTTTCTACTATGGCGTGCCTGGAGCACTGTTCTAAGCGATTCACCCCTTGGTTATCAGCCTCTTTGAATAAAATAAACATCGTTGCCAAATCGTTGAATCGAATTTCCGCTTATCTTAACTATGAGGATCACTACACAGGAAAAAATCTTGTAGTAAAAACTACCATTTCACCCGACTATGCCTATCTTTAAAATTACCATGAAATTTCAGTCAAATTTACTACGTTTATAGTAAAACCTTCAACGTTTGTGGTATATTTGACAGACCTCATATTGATATCAACCGCACCATGGTTGATCTTATCGTAGGCATGGTAAAATCAAACGCATTTATAGTCAGCTGATAATTGTTGGTGATTGCGCTTAATTTAACCCTCGAAATGGTAGTTTCTACTGCGACTTTTTTTTTGCGTGTAGGTAAAACGACTTTACTTTTTAAGACAAAGTTTGTATTTTTTTGTGGGAGAATGAAAAGGCATACGAACT
Source organism: Aedes japonicus (assembly GCA_034211315.2). Taxonomy (NCBI): domain Eukaryota; kingdom Metazoa; phylum Arthropoda; class Insecta; order Diptera; family Culicidae; genus Aedes; species Aedes japonicus. The sequence continues at coordinate 12,159 of JASCZW010007185.1, forward strand.
TCCGGTTTATATATATATATATATAAATCGACCAAATTCCAGCCGCATACAGAGGTAAGTGCATTTTTGCATAATGATTTTTTCCGTCACTTACGGCTACCCTAAACATGTTTTGCAGCGTACTCAACTGTTTTGTCCTGTGTGTGTGCGCCGGACCCCGATCACATTGCACCTGAGTCCTTCTAAATGAAGCTATTGATATATTGAAAAGTACACAAGCATAGGAGATCTCTGAAAATCCATCAAGGGCACATATTGGTATCAATTACATGAACTTGTCGGGGGGCGGAAGAAGTCAACTGCTGCACAACTTTGAAATACTGATCGATCGAACATCAATGGGAGAGATCCATCAATAGCAGAGGAAATTACGATCAATGATACATGACAGCGATAATAGTGATAACTCCAGAAATTTTTTGCAACTGCTTGTTGCTCGTTATCAGTCGCCTACACCGGATGACGGGTAAGTGGGTGCCAAGTGCCGAAAATTAAGCCGGCGAGGGCACGTAAGACGTAAAAAGAATTTTACTTTCGTTATGGCAAATGATTCTTATCTTTTCTCCTGTTTTAGCTATGTATCCGACCTCTGAGAAAATAAGGTTCGAGAAAAGCCTATTGGTCGTCTGTCACGACTCTGCGGAGGTTGAGTTGGGTACTGTGTTTTAGACAATCTTCCCTTTGTAACTAATCATGCTTATCAGTTTCTGTCCATGTTTGTTTGTGAAGCGTATTCTATGATACAGTCGATCGATTCTAAAACCGCAACTGCTATAAACAAATATTGGATTCAACGGAACAAAGGAAACCATCGAGATTTAATTACAATTATATAATTTGTTGTTTTTTTGCAAGTCGAAAGCAAGAGAATCATTGGAATAAAATGGAATGGGATAGGGGAATTCTTTAAAGAACTAATTCTTATTTTTGTCCAGCAAAACCAAGAATAAATAAAGTTCTTGTCTAGCCATTTGACCAAGATCGTTGACATAGCACCGGATTTTCTGATATAATCCATATATAATCTGATATAATCCAATTTAGAGTGCTTTTGTGTAGCATATGCGTTGCAAATAACTGGTAAAATCGATTAAAAATTGTGAATACGTACAAAAAGGTAATGTTACTAAATGTTTAATTTCGGGTGTTTCTTGATTTTAATTTTGGTCATTTCGCGTTGGACAGCTCGTTCGACGGGCTTTTTGTGTTGTACGGGCTGGTTTAATATTCCTCGTTCGGCGATCGTGGATGCTGAAGAATTTGATTTGAGCGATTTGGTGAACGTCGTCTGCAAGAACGCCAGACTCGTGCGCCCTGCAAAGGCCCGCCTGTTCAGGTAGCTAAACGGAGGAGAGTGAAGTTCGCTCGGAAAACTAGCGAATTTATTCCGACGGTCGCCAATAATCCGTCGTGTTTCCACCCTACGTTACAATCCTTGTGGAACCGATAGCGAGAGCGCGGTTTCAGTGATCCGTTGTCAAGTGTCGGACACTGAACCGGACCTTACCCAAAATATATAGTAGTCTTCCTTAACCCCGCTCGGTCATAGCGGAAAGGTACGCGAAGCCGGGTCGCTTGGGAAGGGGACTCCTATATTGAAGGAGACAGTCAATTCCGGACGTTCTCGACAAAATATAAATCGGAAGCCTTCCGTCCAGCCGCCACTCTCTCCGCAACTCTAGTTTCGGCCATATTGCGCACGGGTCTAGGTACGCCGCGACACGCCATTTGTGTGGTCAGCCGTCGCCATTTCGGAACCATCGCCATTTTGGAACCGTCGCCATTTCAGAACCGTCGCCATTCCTGAACCGCCATCACCGCTTCAAATTATCGTCGCTTCGTTCCGTCATCAGCATTGCTTCGTTTGTCACCGTCATCACCGTCATCAGAAAAAACCTGCGCAGGTATGTCCGTACAAAGTTTTCATGGCCATGATTAGTTAGATAATTTGTAGCTTTAGAGCAAGTTCTGTCCAACACGAGTGAAGCTTGAAAATAGATGTTAAATAGATTGAGATTGGAGTTTGTTGTTTAGTTTCCGTTTTTATTCACGTTTCGTCCTTTAGCTGGCTCATTCGTCATTTTCAATATTGCGTTCGTCTATTCAAATCAAGCACATTCGTTTGAAAACAGGTTCGTTGGTTTGTTCTGGCTTTAAAGTCTAAAGAGACTACGGGAATTATATAACTTGAATGGATTGGTGGGTTTTTCGTTAATTTTATCGGCAAAGGTGTTCATTTGAGGTTTCAGCAGCATACGTGCGTTTGAAGTAGGGTTTTCCTAAAGTACCGTTCAGGTGGTTCCTCTGAGAAACCAGTTTCTCAGAGGAACCACCGAACAGTACTTGGAAAACCTACTTCAAACGCACGTATGCTGCTGAAACTTCAAATGAACACCTTTGCCGATAAAATTAACGAAAACCTACCAATCCATTCAGGTTATATAATTCCCGTAGTCTCTTTAGACTTTAAAGCCAGAACAAACCAACGAACTTGTTTTCAGACGAATGTGCTTGATTTGAATAGACGAACGCAATATTGAAAATGACGAATGAGCCAGCTAAGGACGAAACGTGAATAAAAACGGAAACTAAACAACAAACTCAATCTCAATCTATTTAACATCTATTTTCAAGCTTCACTCGTGTTGGACAGAACTTGCTCTAAAGCTACAAGTTATCTAACTAATCATGGCCATGAAAACTTGTACGGACATACCTGCGAGGTTTTTCTGATGACGGTGATGACGTGACAAACGAAGCAATGCTGATGACGGAACGAAGCGACGATATTGAGCGGTGATGGCGGTTCAGGAATGGCGACGGTTCTGAAATGGCGACGGTTCCAAAATGGCGATGGTTCCGAAATGGCGACGGCTGACCACACAAATGGCGTGTCGCGCGTACCTAGACCGTGCGCAATATGGCCGAAACTAGAGTTGCGGAAGAGTGGCGGCTGGACGGAAGGCTTCCGATTTATATTTTGTCGAGAACGTCCGGAATGACCGTCTCCTTCAATATAGAGTCCCTTTCCCAAGCGACCCGGCTTCGCGTACCTTTCCGCTATGACCGAGCGGGGTTAGGAAGACTACTATATATTTTGGGTAAGATCAGTTCAGTGTCCGACACTTGACAACGGATCACTGAAACCGCGCTCTCGCTATCGGTTCCACAAGGATTGTAACGTAGAGTGGAAACACGACGGATTATTGGCGACCGTCGGAATAAATTCGCTAGTTTTCCGAGCGAACTCACTCTCCTCCGTTTAGCTACCTGAACATGCGGGCCTTTGCAGGGCGCACGAGTCTGGCGTTCTTGCAGACGACGTTCACCAAATCGCTCAAATCAAATCCTTCAGCATCCACGATCGCGAACGAGGAATATTAAACCAGCCCGTACAACACAAAACCCGTCGAACGAGCTGTCCAACGCGAAATGACCAAAATTAAAATCAAGAAACACCCGAAATTAAACATTTAGTAACATTACCTTTTGTACGTATTCACAATTTTAATCGATTTTACCAGTTATTTGCAACGCATATGCTACACAAAAGCACTCTAAAACTGAATATACAAAAAAAAGTTACATCTATGAACTGGCTCATGCCATTATTTAACAAGTCACCTTTGACTAAACACTTAAAACACTTAAAACCACGTCAAACACAACTGTTTTCCAGCCGATTCGCTAGCGTAATGGCCGGGATTAAAACCTCCATTGCCCAAGAAACCACGGAATCAAAGAAATTGAATCGGACGCGAGAAATGATGTTCGGCTTAGCCATTGTATTGTATTCAGGTGTTCATTTGATATCCGTCTCTTTCGCATATGTAGCCTCCCATAAAAACAAACTTTCATCCTAGCGTGCTATAAAAAAGCTTCCACCTATCATGCAATAAGAAACCCTACAAATGTACAATGAATAACACGACTCAAAACAAGAATCCAATTGGAAACGAAAATCTAATTTGAAACACATAATCTACTATTTACATTACCTTGACCTACAAATCTAGTATTTACATATTTACATTTATACAAAATTGGTCCAAATAAACGCACCTGATTTAAGATTCAAGACAAATCGATATTTAAAGTCATTGTTTACAAATGGCTTTTAGGCCCTTAACATTAATTACTCGAGATATGCTCGATTGGCTCCGCCTACTGACAGTTCCAATTGGCTCCCGTTGTTGTATCCGCCAGACTATAAATCTAGTGACTATAGTGTACCACGGTAATTGAACAGTTCAATCCAAGGGCCCCCTATCGCTGTCAACCACATATATATGCACCATAGCTCACTTAATTTTGACATTTTTGGACATCTGACATTTTTGGGCATCTGACAATTGAAATATAAGTGCCATTATTTGAAAAGAGCGAATCTAATTTTGTAAACAATGGCTTTCACAGTCAATTTCTCTTGAACAAAAGGTCACACATACAAACTTAGTGCTTTTTAAGAAAGAGTAGTATTTCCTCTATTAGCTGATATTCAGGTTGAAGGAATTTATTCAACTTGCGATGAATTCATAGACCACGTGTTTGATTGCAAAAGCCTTGATGAAATGTTGTCCCATCAAAACAAATTGATCAATGCCAAGGCACAACAGGCATGACAGAACGAATCAAACTTCTCTTTCACACTCGCTTTGCATCCGTCCCGACGTGCACATATGTAGGAAAGTGATAGAAATAACAGCTTGATGCATTCATCCTAACCATATATTTATCACACATTCATGTGTGCTTCAGCGAAATCCTCAATCATTGCCCCCCTGGTTCAATCAGGTAGCTGGCACCCCTATCTTATTGCCCTTGTCTTGAAAAGAGCTAACATCGCGGCGGGCCCAGAATTATGGGCCCCACTGACAGCTGTTGAATTCAGCTAAAATTTGTAAACAAACCATACGAAGACGGATCCAATGTTGGCTTCGAAAACATGGCGGCACGTCAGCTACCTGAGTTCAATCATTACGTTTTAGCAACGCCTGGCAACCAGGTGACTGTTTTGTTTTGATTTGCTTTGTTTTGCAAAAATTCTATAAGGTTCGAAATTAGTAAAATAATCAACAAGACGTACAAATTGAGCACTGAAATATGTTTATTTAAGCTACATAATATAATAGGAACCTTTGCTATGAAATTAAATTAAACAAATGAAATCAATCGCACAGTAATTCGTTCCTTTTATTTAGGTCAACGGTTGACAAAAGCTTGAAATAGGGTGTCAACTTCTTCACGAAGGCTCTCAGCCATGATCTGCATGTTTGCTGCAATCTCTTCGATCCTTTCGATGGTTAAGTGCGCCTGCAGAGGCTGCAGAGGCTTTGCTTTTTCAAAATATTTTGGATATGAAAGTTGATAGTTCCATATTACGATTCCAATTTGTTCCAAAAATGTTCCTTTAATTAAAGCTTCTAAGTCATATCGTGTCACAGCTTATTAATTAAATCGCTTACCTCATGCAATTCTTCCACTTAATATCTCGGCTCAACAAACAAGTTAGCTTAAAAGTTCACGTATAATCATTTTTTTACGAACAATTTTATCTATTTCGTGACGAATCAATCAAATGAAAACACCTCAACAAAAACTTACAACTTCAATTTTCCAGGGCTGCTAAGTTATATCTTCGAGGAGTACAAATGTCAAAAATGTGCCACAGAGTGCCACACATGTTCTTTATGGTGTAAGATTTTCTACTATGGCGTGCCTGGAGCACTGTTCTAAGCGATTCACCCCTTGGTTATCAGCCTCTTTGAATAAAATAAACATCGTTGCCAAATCGTTGAATCGAATTTCCGCTTATCTTAACTATGAGGATCACTACACAGGAAAAAATCTTGTAGTAAAAACTACCATTTCACCCGACTATGCCTATCTTTAAAATTACCATGAAATTTCAGTCAAATTTACTACGTTTATAGTAAAACCTTCAACGTTTGTGGTATATTTGACAGACCTCATATTGATATCAACCGCACCATGGTTGATCTTATCGTAGGCATGGTAAAATCAAACGCATTTATAGTCAGCTGATAATTGTTGGTGATTGCGCTTAATTTAACCCTCGAAATGGTAGTTTCTACTGCGACTTTTTTTTTGCGTGTAGGTAAAACGACTTTACTTTTTAAGACAAAGTTTGTATTTTTTTGTGGGAGAATGAAAAGGCATACGAACTTCCGGTTTATATATATATATATAAATCGACCAAATTCCAGCCGCATACAGAGGTAAGTGCATTTTTGCATTATGATTTTTCCCGTCACTTACGGTTACCCTAAACATGTTTTGCAGCGTACTCAACGGTTTTATCCTGTGTGTGTGCCGGACCCCGATCACATTGCACATGAATCCTTCTAGATGAAGCTATTGATATATTGAAAAGTACACAAGCATAGGAGATCTCCGAAAATCCATTAAGGGCAAATATTGGTATCAATTACATGAACTTGTCGGGGGCCGGAGGAAGTCAACTGGTGCACAACTTTGAAATACTGATCGATCGAACATCAATGGGAGAGATCCATCAATAGCAGAGGAAATTACGATCAATGATACTCATGACAGCGATAATAGTGATAACTCCAGCAATTTTTTGCAACTGCGTGTTGCTCGTTATCAGTCGCCTACACCGGATGACGGGCAAGTGGCTGCCAAGTGCCGAAAATTAAGCCGGCGAGGGCACGTAAGACGTAAAAAGAATTTTACTTTCGTTATGGCAAATGGTTCTTATCTTTTCTCCTGTTTTAGCTATGAATCCGACCTCTGAGAAAATAAGGTTCGAGAAAAGCCTATTGGTCGTCTGTCACGACTCTGCGGAGGTTGAGTTGGGTACTGTGTCTTAGACAATCTTCCCTTTGTAACTAATCATACTTATCAGTTTCTGTCCTTGTTTGTTTGTGAAGCGTATTCTATGATACAGTCGATCGATTCTAAAACCGCGACCGCTATAAAATAATATTTGATTCAACGGAACAAAGGAAACCATCGAGATTTAATTACAGTTATATAATTTGTTGTTTTTTTTTTCAAGTCGAAAGCAAGAGAATCATTGGAATAAAAGTGAATGGGATAGGGGAATTCTTTAAAGAACTAATTCTTCTTTTTGTCCAGCAAAACCAAGAATAAATAGAGTTCTTGTCTAGCCATTTGACCAAGATCGTTGACATAGCACCGAATTTTCTGATAGAATCCATACTTGACAGCTGCATCCTGTGCATTCTGTTTGCTTTGCATATGTTCGAGTATCTTCACTTCCTGATTGCGTACTGGTTGCTTCAATTTGCCTCGTTTGTTTTTATACCCTCAACAGTTATTATATAACCCAGAGAGATTCTACTGATTTGTTGAGGAACTCTGATTATTCTAACTGGACTGCACTTCACTTAGAGTTTTCAAATCAGTTACTATATTTTCGAGGTGTTCTTTGAGTATTCAACATACAATGATTACATCGTTGAAATAATACATACTGTGCTACTCGAACACTTCAATGTCGGCCACTTCGACGTCGGTGGACATCCCACCACGATGAGATCAGGATGTCGTGCTCTTTTTTACGATCAATTCAAGATACCTTAGAGGCTATAGTCTGATAGATACATATATTATTCTGGGCTTGCGAAATGATGATTGCAAACAGCGAGAACAAAATGAATTCATAAATCGACGGCTCTGGGTCCGATGAATGAAGTTGATGTGGCGATTCTTACCGTCACCCATTATTAGAACCACCGGTGAAAGCACCTCGAAAAGTTTAATCAGCCGAGTGTACCCATAACCGGCTACGTGGCATTGTTTTCCAAAGTGTTTGTGACAAACCGGATTGAATAATGTGATTTTGTTGATTTCGGTGACATCTTGATCAGCCCCGCTACTTCATTCTAGCCCACACGGAACATAGAAACTCCACTTTTGTTTATAACAACTTTAATTTGCAATTCGTTCTGCATACAATATAAAATACTAGCAACTAGCGGAATGTCATCTTTCTGAGTTTTCAGTAAGGAATAGATCAGCTACTGCAGTTGACTGATACTCATCATCACATGCGGCAAGAGTTCAACCTCCTGTTCTGCCCATATTTTCTCCTTCTACTTCACGTGATAAATGCAATACGGTACACTATATTGCAACGATTTAATCAACGGATAACTCCACAATAAATAATAATAACTACTACAATAAATAATAACTACTACAATAAATAATAACTACTACAATAAATAATAACTACTACAATAAATAATAAATACTACAATAATAATTCTCGACATCTTTATTAACAGGCGTATCTGATTTTGCAAACAAAAAGGGGAAGTAAGATTGAAAAGGTAAATTCTTGAAATCCCTAGCACATTCATGCAAACAAGGACTTCCAACACCATAACATTTCCCTAACATGATGGTTTCCGTGGGGGTTGCTGAGATTCTTCAGGAATTTACGTTTGAATCTTACTTGGACTCTTTGGTTACAAAATCAGATACGCCTGTTTGAATAAGTTGTCGAGAATAATTGAGAATCGAATGGCTGCATTTGATGTGCTTCTCTTCCTATTCTTGTCCGGATAATGGAGCAGATTTCTGGCATGCGATACAAATAAAGAACGCTGATTGATGTTTTGAAACGGGATTGGTATAATTAACAGAATTTATTTACCGGCAGAATGTATAAAGGGACATCCTTGAGAAGACCCGCCACTTGACAATGCAGCGCAATGATGGATCTTTTAAATATAAAACGACCATTCGTTTGTGCCCGCCCTGTCCTTTGGTTCAGAAAGGGGTATGGGCGCGTTCTGCCAGCTTGGTCGCGGCAGATTTCATGTGTGAATAGGCTGTCACATAAACGTTCAAAAATGCCTGAACCAAATGGACAGCTTGTAATGACCACTTGAAGATGCGATGGGGGATCATTGTCCTGAAATTCCCAAATGTAGCACGTAGTAAAATGTTTCTGTCTTCTGAGTAAACGATTGGAAACTCATCGGGAATGATCTCTCATATGCATCCGTCGAACCATTCTGAATGGCGGTTGTGAGAATATCACCATGAAAATCTCACATGCGCATAGCATGTTACCAGTTATCAATGCTTCTCTCCTTTCTCTTGCCTATCCCATGCCCGTGAGTGGTGTCTTATGACATGTGAGTCTCGATATGCGCTAAGGGCGCTAACAAAGTCAGCTCTTCAAAAGGAGAAACACCGAGACGATAATATGGACCCTCCAACATATGAAGGTTGAAGCAGTAAGTGAAGAAGAAGGAACCCTAACCAATTTCACTTTTAACCAAACAAGCTAACACAAGCTTCAAGGTAAGATGACTACAAAATCAAGGTAAGAAAATCATATTAATTTCTCTTAAATTTTCATATATTTATGTAACATCATATGTTTGGACACAGGGAGGGACCATCAGAGTACCCGATTGAAGCGATTTGGATAGGAAGAGTGGGACTGCCAACTTCCTGTTGTTAACATTTCGTGAATAAAGGGCGGGCTCTTCTCCCCATCTAATGGGACTTTTTAATTGGCGAGGGCTCGATTTTGGTGTGGTTTATGCAAACTTGTTTCTGAAAGGAGATTCTCTCTAGATCCCTGCAGCTTTGGGTTGCGCGTAAGTGTGTCTGCTTACGGGCCCACAATACGTTTTTGGCCCTTCATACAGGAACACGATGAAACATTTAGCACAGTACAACCTTGATCAAATCGTTTAATTAAAACAGTCCAGTGCTATAGGCAGTTGCCTTGCTACATTAGATGGTAGTACAAAACATCAATCATCAAAATCAAAACGACCATTCGTTTGTGCCCGATTTTCTTACGATGCAAATTGGCGACTGCAAGCTTTGCGAAGGACTCTCAATGGCCATCGATAAACCGGGCGTGATTGATTTGGGCTGGCACAGTAGGTGCATCTTGTGTTCGGATCTACATTCCTGATCTGCAATACGACCATTTTAGTCTGTCCTACAGTCGATGATTGCATGTTACCGTATGAACAGCCGTAAACGCTTCCGGTATACCGCTGCTGGTGCTACTGCTGCACTGACATTATTGCTTGAGCTTCCGGTGTTATTGAAGCCAACGAACGACGTGATCTTGCAAGAATCAGATCCACTGTTAGCAATCCTATTAGCTGCACCAATATTGTTGCCGCAGTTGACATGAGTGCGCTACTGAAAGAAATGGTAGCTCTGATTAGTATGATTTTGATGCCAAATTTGGGTATGGTAAGAAACATTGCTTAGAAATTTCTGTACATTTGGAGAACTTACCGCAACTGGTAGTTTTTTGAAAAACTTTCCATTGTCACTATTGTTGACATGCACCTAGCTAAGTGCAATTTTGCATTTTTCGAGGTCAGATTAGTCACCAAATCTGGAACCGATTTCGTAGACTGATTGAAGCTATAGTTGCTGTTGCTCATGGTCAAATCTGTTGTACGTAAGAAGGCTAGTACCGTTATACAATTTATTTTTATTGATATTCAATAAGAAGTTACAAAACACAATTTGTTTTTTGTTTAGGCTGGGAGCGAAATATGAAAAGCTCCAACTAAAAAATGAGATGACGTTTCGTTTGACCGGGTTGCCATTTACTTTTTAGCATATAGATCAAAGTATATATATCAGCGGTGCAATATTCCTTATTTTGATCTAATATAGGAAGATTTAAATGTTTTAAACGGATCAATTTTATATCAAAATATCCATCAGGATTGGACGTGTCCTTAAGTAGAATATAAGGGAGTTTCGTAAATCGACAGGCATTTCGGTATACTCTTCGTGATTCTCAGGGACTTTGTTAGATCCCATGAGATTTCTTTAAATCCTTTGAGACTTTGGTAGATTCTCAGGTGCTTTGGTAGATGCAGTTGATATTCAACCAGATTAATATATCCTTAAAGACATTGGGAGATTCTCAGGGATTCCGGGGGTCCTCGGGTACTTCGTAAGATTTATAGAGACTTTTAACGATATTCAGATATTTTCAATATTTTCATGTGATTCTTCACGATAAACCCGACAACTTAAGTCTCCACTCCCCTTAAAAATATTTTAATTCGACCAGGTTCTTCACAACCGGGAAAGTCTGTTTACGCGATTCACTTTATTTGACCCGATTCTTTTATTTTTTATTTTTATCGAACAATCCAGGTAACGCAAAAGTGAGATTAAACCATCGACCCAAACAATTAGTCCGTGATTAAACATCATCGGTGGCGCTTGTGAAAAATGATTATAAGTGCTGTCTAAGCAAAGTAATTGTTGATAAACAGAGCAAAAAATCTTCGATAATGACGATAATGAACAATGCCATACAGTTTTAAAAATAACCAGAGAGCTATAGAACAATCCAAGTTGAAAAAAGAAGAAGACACCAAGTGGTGATAAATCTGACAGCTCCCATGTGAAAGTATAGGACGAACGTTTTAAAATGCTTCTAATAAACTCAAATGAAAGTTTAATTAAAAGCGGTTTGTTGTATGATGTAAGAAAAATCCTAAACTGCACAATAGGGGCATTATTTTGATTGATTTTTTATTTTGCTGAAAATGTCTTTATTGAGTAGTTTTGGATTTTTCTTACATCATACAACAAACCGCTTTTAATTAGAATTTTATTTGAATTTTTTATAAGCATTTTAAAATGTTCGTCCTATACTTTAACATGGGAGCTGTCAGATTTATCACCACTCGGTGTCTTCTTCTTTTTTCAACCTGGATTCTTCCATTATCAATTTCTGTTTCATTTATTTGACACTCTGGAAATCCTTGAAATCATGAGGACACTTATACTGGCTGCACGGATGACAGCTGTCAATATGTCAATATGAACATCCGTCAGTTGTATCTGTTCGATCAACGGTTGAGCGTTGTTTTTTGACGTAGGACTACGTCTGTGTTTTCAATACTGGGGTACACGTTCAAATTGCGAAAATTTGGAGCGTCACGAAAAATATATAGGTTTTGAACGTTAATAACTAAGTCATTCCACGATTGATTTTCAAAATGTTTGCACCAATCGATCGGAACATTTTCTACGCTTTGATTTAAATATTAAAAACTATTGATTTTTAACATTCAATTAGGGAACGTCCATTAATTACGTCACGCAAAAAGTGACTTTTTATAACCCCCCCCCCCCCCCCCTTGTCACGTTTTTTGTATGGGCGTTCAAATTTTTATGTATGGATCGTCACGTTTTCCCAAACCCCCCCTCCCCCCCTACCACGTGACATAATTAATGGACCTTCCCTTATTGAAATTAACGCAAATATAAGGTGATGTCTTGTAATGCCGATTTTTCAGAGTAAATTTACCAAATACACAGTACTTTGCTAGCACAGACTTCGTATTTAAATAAGGAACGTCTCCTATGCATCAGGAAAAGATATTTAAGGGAGACACGTTGAAATTTCCCTTCAATCTTTCAGCGATCTCAAAGATGTTGAGTCAGTGCTCGGCTACGCACCGTCACCGGATTGCAGCTCCCACTCGTTCGCATTCACTGTCTGCTATGGAAGGTCTCTACACCGAGTGCGTTGGTGCTGGAGCCCCCGTCTATTTCGCTGCGGTGGTGAAATACCTGGCCGATGAAGTGCTCGAGATGGCAGGAAATACCAACCCGTGACAACGCGTCGACCAAAATCATACCACGTCACATGCAGCTGGCCATCCGCAACAACGCAGAGCTGATGAAACTTTTCCGGTGTGAACATTTCACAAAGTGATGTATTTTTCAGGCTGTCCTGCTGTACAAGAAGACCGAGTGAAACGCACAAGTTCAAATGGAACCATGTTCTCCCCGTCAACTAAAATCCGTTCTTTTCGAGACGAACAACATAATTTGCCCATCTAATGAGTTTGTTAATTTGAAGTTTCTCTTGCGTACATCAACATTTACATTCCCACGCAACTGGCTCAACACGGCATAGCTTTAAAGGTCGCGTCTTGCTGTAAATGGCTAAACATGTTTAATAACCAACAAACAAAATATATGTCCATATCTCGACTCTCTTTGGTTGGGGGTTTTGTCCCTGAAAAGGGCATTTTTCTTTTACATAAGGTGATGTGAATTTAACATCCGAAACCATACAGCGTGATGATTTCATTTCCTCGCTGGTGTCTGCCGCAACTAGTGAGGCCCGTTCCCTTTTGTAAAATTTGTTTCGCATTGCCTTTGTGTTACCACCTTCCTTCCATTGAATGATACCCGATGCCATTATATAAAAAACAGCACTTACATTGCAATGTCACTACGTAGTCCTACGTCAACTTTGCGTACAACCAAATTGGGCTGTCCCTTCTAGTTTTTTATAGAAAATTTAGTAATTTGTTGAGACCATCCTAAATTATATCCGAATTGCTGACACAGGACGACTCGTTTGGGTTTTCCGAGTATCTGGAGTGTGCTGTTGCTACAAGCCCTATTGTGCCAGAAAAAAACCCCAGGCGGAGCCGCAAAAAAGTCACAACTGAATGGAGCGAAGAATCCACCTTGGCCTTGATTGCCTCGGTGGAATCTCAAGATTTCCTGAGGAACGCAGGAAATCAAGATTATAAGAATCGAAATCTCCGGAACTAAGTGTGGAGAGAGATATCCGAAAATATCTTCAACAAAATTTTCGACGCAGACCAACTTCAAGCGAATGGTCAAACCTGAGAATCCAGTTCAATTCCTACTTAACAAAATCAAAGCAGACGAAGTCCGGCCAAGGAATTATGTTGCGTGGAAATATTACTCCCACATGATGTTCTTGGCTGCAGCAGAAGATGGGCAAACAACAGATACAGAATCAAATCTGGTAAGTACAAACCAAAGATTTGTACAACAGGTAAAAGAGAAATGCCAACCCCCTCCACCCCCCCACCCCCCCGACTACTGAGTCCTCTACCTCTGATCACCCTTACGATGCAGCGTACCAGCAACCAAGCATGGGAAAAATCGGTTCACTATTCGCTCATTTCTCACTCACACGCAGAAACATTCAGAAGTGAGCGTTACCACGTTTAAATTATTCCGATTCTGTTCTGCTTTCATTCTATTCGTAGAAAACAGAATTGAGCAAAACTGGCATCTGATTGTACAGCGAATGAATCGGACGGTAACAGTGCGGACGATTTCTCATTGCCTATTTTATACCCGCTGAATCATCAACGATTGCATTCAGTTTGATTCAGCTGAGCGAGATTGATTGAATCACACTCATTTCTTCAAATCGTACCTTAAACATCATTTAAGATTTCAAATAATGATCTAACATGATGTTAAGCAATCTAATGCAAAAAACCCGCATTAATCCACCGATGGTGAGACTGAACCCTTCTTACATTTCATCAGAATTACGAACTCAAATGTGGCCAATATTGTACTGGATACACATTTTCATCAGAAATTTCAGGAAGATCTTAGAATATTCGATATGTCATACATTCAGTTTTTAGAATGAACTATTTGTCAATCCTGGACGGATTGTTCATCAACGTGATTAAAATATTACCATTATTAATCTTTAATGATCTGTTTATGTTATTTATATAGAAGGGAAAATTACATAAATATTAAAAATTTCATACAATTAGTCCATAGAATGCATTATAAGACAATCCTAAGTGTCAATTTTGATTATCGATATGGATTCAAGATGCTTAATAAGTACATATTCGTTGAAAATAGTAAATGGAGACTTTGTGTAATTTTCGAATATGCTCGTTGCAGTTCAAAACCAGACCACTCGAGCCAATCGATGCTGCTCTAATTCTATACAGTCGCATAGTGTGGCTAGTCCGCTGTATGTGCTATACAACGCTCCAGATGCGACACAATAGAATGCAAGCGGCATCGATTGGTGTGATTGGTCTTGTTCGGTTTTGCACTGCAACGAGTATATTGTCATCTCACAATTATGTGCTCTCAGGTATTGTTTTGGTCATATCTCCATGAAAGATTATCCAATCATAATGAAATTTTGACCAGTTATTTGGAGATATCATAGCTTTGATTTGGCACCAACAAAACTAAAATCGGTACACAAATAGCTCAGTATGTAATCGGAGACTAAACTGTTTGATTACTATTATAATAGGCCTTCAAGTACTGTTTCGTTCATATCTTCGTAACGAAATGTTCGAATGAAAAAAAAATCAATAGCGTTCTATGGGAATGTTGTAGCTTCCATTTGCCGTCAACAGAACTGAAATCGGTTCACAGATGGCTGAGAAACCGATGTGACATTATTTGTAACGCACACACATACACACACACACACACACACACACACACACACACACACACACACACACACACACACACACACACACACACACACACACACACACACAGACATGTGCTCAGTTCGTCGAGCTGAGTCGAATGGTATATGACACTCGGCCCTGTGGGCCTCGGATAAAAAGTCGAGTTTTCAAGCGATCTTAATACCCTTCTATTGATGTAAGAAGGGTAAAAAACATAAAGCGTCATTTTAAACCGTATCTCTGCTCTGATTCTTCCAGCTGATTGCATTCACTGAGTCAAAATAATCTCATTCGGTGTATTCAAATCGCTTACGTTCAGTGGCAACGCCTTCATTCAACATAACATCTAGCTGATAATTTGTTTCGCATGATTCTGTTTTCCTGGTTTATTCTTTCTACGATGTTCGTTTTCGAGGATTCGTGTAGAATCGTTTGATAGGAAACGACACACTCGTTCAGTATTCTATTAGCAAATGAGGGTTGCTATTTTAAATCGGTAGTGCTCATGCGAGTGAATGAGTTTTCCCATGCTTGCCAGCTACTTTGAATAATGCACTGCCGCTTTACATTTTTAAGCCTGGACACTGTTGTGATTTTCGGCATGAACATAACATCACTGACGGCTTCGGGATCGTATCCCCTCAGCCTTGAAAAATATCAAGCAGTTCTTATTAAAGCCTTAGATCACCTGAAGACGAAGGTAAAGACTTCGTTAAATCTAGCTTGAAGATCTACCGTAGTCGAACAATCGTTTGCCGATTTTCTTCTAAAGTTAGTCAATAGTTTACATAGGGACAGAGGGAGTGGTTTTTATTACCTATCACAGGAAAATAAAACTAAATCAAATTCGAACTTCAATGTATTTATTATATTTGTGAATTGATGAATAAAATATTAACATTAAATTTGTTGGTATTGCCAGAAAAGTTCACCTTCATTGACAAAATACTGTGAAAACTCATCCCGAATCTTTTTAGCATTATCGGCAATGTATGCCCGCATAACGAAAAACAATTTGCTATACAGTCAAAACTATATATCGAATGAAAGATATATTATCACATTTTATGTTGTTGTTATCGAATAATTTAATCTCATTTTCACCATACAGCCTCTACATTAACACATATTGTTAATGTTTGCCATATTGTCATTGAAAGGTTTTTTATTGTCTGCACTCGGTGTGGATTACATTCCAACTGTTTGGCATAGAGTACAGCAAAAAATTTGTTCGTTAAAATTGCCATATTTTTATGGTAACCTAACTTAACCGCCTATTCAGCATATTGTTATTTGGCCTTTTACCATCTGACATATTGTTAAAACTATATAGGAGATTGTTAGTTTATCGTTGTCAACTATAAGGGTAAATGTCGTAACAATAACGGAAGCGGTCGTCAACCATAAGAGAAATGGTCCAGGAATGGTTTGTGATTATGCGGGTGGTGCGTTCGAATCAAGAGGATACATACTTGTATCAGTCCTGCTCTCTCTCCACTCGCCTGGAATAAATTTGCCATGGTCATATGATTCCGGGGGAGCGTAAACTCTGGAGCTCCTGACCATTAAAAAGTTATGCAGTGCACAGCAAGCGAGGGTTACTTTTCGTGTTTTCTTATCGTCCAAATTGATGGGCTGTCTTAAAACCCTGAAACGAGCTGACATGATACCAAAAACATTTTCGACAATTCTTCGAGCCCGATATAAACGATAATTGAAAATTCGATTCAGCCCTACTAAGTTTCGACCACAATATGGCTTGAGTAGTGTTGGCTTCATGGCAAAAGCGTCGTCACCTACCAACACATACGGCACCGGTACTTCTCGTCCAGGCAGCTGTACCGGCGCTGGAACTTTCAACTGATTTTGTTCCAAAGCTTTAGCAAAGCTACACTTTTTGAACACTCCACCATCTGAGATCCGACCATTACAACCAACGTCTACGTTAATCAGCTTGTACTCTGCATCGGCTATCCCCATGAGAACAATGCTGTGTGTACCTTTATAGTTGTAGAAAATGCTTCCTGAATGAGCAGGAGCAGCCATTACAACATGCTTGCCATCCATTGCTCCAATGCAATTCGGAAAGTTCCACAAATCGTTGAACTTCGTTGCAACAGTCTTCCATTCATTTTCAGTTGAAGGCACCTGTCGAAAATAATATAAAGTAAATAATATTTCTTATATTATGTAGGTACTGAACACCGAGGATTCAGAACAACCAGGCTCATCAGGGATACAAAACAATTCATTTTCACAAAACCGAAAGCGGAAGAAGACGGAGTCGACCGAAAACTTAAAAATGTTGGCACTTGAAGGAATGCAGCGTGCACTCAATAAAATGGACGGTGAAATGGATGCTTTCCAAACGTTTTGAAATTTTATTGCTTCTGAGCTTCGGAAAATCCCCGACGTAGCTGTTGCAGAACAGAATACAGCGCACGCTAACCCGCAATCTGATGGATTTACTCGATGAAGCGGACTTCGATCAGTAATAAGTGGTCAAATAAATGGACAATTTAAATACATACTTCCAATATCTATTTGATACTTTTTGTTTCGATGATGATTCCGGATTGCAACTTCCAGCTGAGTTTGTTCCTGAGTACCTTTGCGAATACCGGTGAACCTGCTGCAATTCTTCATGCTCGGTAAGGCTTGGCTGCTACAGGTGGGTGTTGCAGTACAATTAAAGACTTCAGCAGATCTAATGTTGTTCCATTTTTCTTCCATTCAATACTTACCATCAAGCAGGTTGGATGGAGTTGCTCGATACACCTACAGAAAGGTTTTGATTTGCAGCAGATACTCCCTCTTGGATTTTTCGGATAGACCACTTGAGTGTGTCGACGAACCTTTCCGCATGCCTATTGGATTGCGGATAAAACGGTGGGGTATGGAAATGAATGATGCCCACCATCTCACAGAACGAACGAAAATCGTATCCGGTACTGGAATAGCGTCGAATGTACTCACCGATCTCGTCGTCGATCTTTGGCCAGTAGATGACGATCCGAGTAACAGCTTTGACCCTCTCGATGCCAGGATGACGTCGGTGTAGCTGCTCCAACACTTTTTTTTCGGAAACACTCTGGAATCACCAGCTGTTCCATCATCAAACATCCTTGCAATACGGATAATGATTCACGCTTTGGAAAACACTTGCAACGCTGGATCTTGGATTGAGTTTCCGTTCTTCGGCCAGGCAGAGTTCATGTACTGGACGAGTCGCAAAATGATGTAGGTACAACACTCTGCCAAATATTCGGATTTTCAGCTGAACTGTCGGTAGCAAGTGTTGTCAGAGGAAGTATAACTGAATCTTCAGGCATAGTATATGGTCTCATTCCAAACGATTGATTAACGGCAGGATTAAATAAATCAAAAATAAGATGCAAAAACCAGTTACTGAACAAATTGAATTTTTCGGAATTTCTCTCAGCTCAAACATCTTTCTTGTTTATTTATCAAGTTGTACTGCAAAACCTCCCAACAAACAATTGCACTTTTGATCTAAAGTTGATTTCAACAACATGTTGAAGTTTTATAGAATCAATCGTTATAAAAACTTCGGGTCAATTTTCGTTCACACTTTTAAAGTAAATATAAATTTTGACTCAATCCTTTTATTTTTAAGTTATGGCACATTGTTCGACTACAAAATTTAATATCATCATTTATACTGTTCATGTAGAATTCTTTCAGTTGTTAATAGACTTTAACGTGTCAGTCTAATATTTTCTGTGATTCTTTTTGAATGATATGATATTAAACATGTAATAAGCCCTTTAACTACTGATTTAATTTGATAAAAAGGCATTATCAAATTAAAAAAAAAAGTGGGGTTTATGAACTTTTTTTTTTGGAAGGAATTCGGCCTGCGAAATGCCAATGCCATTTTGCAGAGAGCTGTAGACGACGCGTTAAGATGACCTATAGAAAAACGCTGTTACGATTATATCATAGAACACTAAAAAATACCACGACAATTTGGCAACTGTTTTGAAAACTCTAAGTGAAGCCGATCTCAAAGTTTATTTAGAAACATATCAGACTTTCTACTTGAGCACTTCAAATATGAATGTCACAGGAATACTCTGGTCCACTCGGATAGATAAATTAACAATCATTGATGGAATTGACTAGATAATACTGGTGATGATATTACTAACAATTTTACCAGTGGATATACTATAGTCATCGGTTCCCTGCTGAATGGAATGTGCGTCTGCACTTCGGCCGATGCCATAAACAAGGCCTCAATGAATGTGTAAAGCTGACTGTGACTGTGTGTGGTTAAACAACGGAACAACGGAACATTATGTCAGATGGTAAAAGGCTAAATAACAATATGCTGAATAGGCGGTTAAGTTCAGTTACCATAAAAAAATGGCAATTTTCACGAACACAATTTTTGCAGTACTCTATGCCAAAAAGTGTGCGTATAATCTAGACCCAGTGCAGACAATAAAAAACCTTTCAATGACAATATGGCATACGTTAACAATATGTGTTAACGTAGAGGTTATATGGTGCAAATGAAATTAAAATATTTGATAACATTAACATAAAATGTGATGAAATATCATAAATTTGAAATCTTGTTTTGACTATACAGCAAATTGTATTTCGTTATGCGGGCAAGTATCTTGACGTTCTCATTCTCCTTGGCAACAGTCTCATAGAATGTTCACAGTGTGGTTCACTGAGTTGCTTGCCACCATCGGTTCGGACCGACGATGAAGCGATAGCGTTTTTAAATACATCATCAGAAGACGGTCGCGATGGTTGATTCTTCGGGTGTACAAGGTTGGAACATGTTGCTTGTTGACCCACTTCGTCTGAAAGTAAGAAAACTGATTATTTAAATTTTATTTTAAACGTTATATCTCAACTAATCAAACTACTAACCTTGTTTTGAATCAGTCTGCTATCTCTCAATTGAATTCTTTGATCATTCGTAGATCAATCCATATCATCCAGTTTGCGCTTCTGGGTCGCCTTATCCTTCGATTATCTAACCCTAGTTTGGCTTTTTTGTTTTCAACTTTAAGCTTCATCTGTAGCTATATTGGTGTTGATGAATTTTAGTTCGGAATCCCACAGAAACTGATAAGCTTCATGCTATTATTTCCAACGCGAGATTACCTATGCGGTGCAACGATCTCTGGAACGAAGAAAAATCATATATTTAGGCTCAACTTACTCCCAACTACTACTTACTGTAATAACAATACAGTATGGGATCCACGGTCGCTCCTGATCGTTCGAATTGCCAACGTCCACTATCGGTTGGAATGATGGCAGCTAATTGAACAGGCCCACACTCCAAATACAGTTGCTACGACAACGAAAGATTCCGGCAGTGTTTTAACTCCGAGGTATTAACCAGGCAGCAACTCTCATCCAGCTTGTAGCACTCAGATAGTAAAGGATAGTAGCTCAATAAAACCAGAATCAAATCCTGCCACACCTCTGGTGCGAATAACTCGAAAACCGGTACTGTAACCGCCAGGCTTCGCTCCCGTTCCACGTACTGATACGCCTACTCTCAATGCCAACTTCTTTTTGCTTCGTATGATTTTCCATGATAATCGCTTAAACTGAAGACTCCACTTCAATTTAAAAAAATATTAATTTGAGCCAGGTTCTCCTCCACCTCCACGTTTGTTTACATGATTCACTTTGACAGATAAACCCGATTATTTTTTTTGATATAGCAATGCTCCCAGCAATGTTTGGCTTGAAATATATATATGCAGTCATTTGCAAACAGTGTAATGCGTCATCAAATATATTATGCCGTTTTTCATATTTGGCCAAACAATTTTTAGTCAAATATTCGCCAAAAATAATCAAAGTGTGATAGTGTTGACAAACAACTTTACAAACAGCATTATTTGGCAAAACTTAACGAGTCAAATATTTGGCGTTTCGTCAAACAGTCTGATCTCAGCTATAGAACTGCGTTGATGTAGTGTGCCTGTATTAGTAGAGTGACGCCATGTCATCCCTGTGAAAATAACAAATTTGGCATCCCTGATGCTTTGAGTTGACAACACTGAATATTAATGCTGAATACTCGAGTACTTTTTCAAACAGACGCATCTGATTTTGTAAACAAAGAGGGAAAGTAAGATTCAAACGTTTAATTCTTGAAACCCTTAGTACTTTCATCCAAACTAGGGCCACCAATACAAGGAATAACACTTTCCAAACATCATGCTAATGATACTTTCCTTGAGGGTGCTGAGAGTTTTGAGAAATTTACGTTTGAATTTTTCTTCCCCTCGTTGTTTACAAAATCAGATACGTCTGTTTGAAAAAGTACTCGAGAATACTAATACAGGCACACTTATTATTGTTTCTTCACATGCGTTTGACAGGTCGCCTGCTCGATTGGAATGACACTGACAGAAAATTTCGGTTCCAATTTTGACAGTGTCGTCACTCTACTAATACAGGCACACTACGTTGATGTATACACGGGAAAAAATCTTGTAGTAGAAACTACCAACTACGTAGTCGGGTAACGCCTATCTTGAAAACTACCATGAAATTTCAGTCAAATTTACTACACGGAGAAAATCGAAAATGCTGAAAAGCATATTCTATATTCCTTTCTACGCTTTATACTTTTTAAATCACTGAAATGCATAAAAAGTATGTGTTGAACCAATATACTTTATGCAAAGCAATGCATATTAAATAATTATTATTTTCCATGCATATTGCGTTACCAGCATTATATACTTTAGGACAGCGGTTCCCAAACTTTTTGTAATCACAGCGCCCTTCGAAACTTTTTGATCAATCCACGGCGCCCCAGTATTCAAAGCCTGGGAATTCGATATTTTTCGTAGAAAAAAATAATGTGTTTTTCAATTTCGTTTACTCTTTATTCAATGAGAAACCAATTTTACAACTTGTTTTGACAATAAACATGAAATAATATCTTAGTGTGACGGATGAGCCTGTTTTTCTGCACATAGTGTATTAAATCTCGGAGTTATTTTGGAAATAGCAACACGAATCTCTCTTTCAATATCTAGCTTAGAACGATATTTGGTTTTCATAGCAGCCACTGCCGAAAACCCCGTTTCACATATATATGAAGTTGCGAATGGAATCAAAACACGCAAAGCTTTAATGCCGATCAGTGGATATGCTGTGTGTGCATGAGCCCAAAATTCAATCAGCGATAAAGCTTGGAATTTCAGTTTCATGCTGGAGTCGGTTGCTAAATCAACGAACTGTTCTGCTTCATTTATTAAGTACTCTGGAACTTCGTCAATAAATGGATTTCTTACCCAAACTACGGCTTCGATCTCACTGACTGGAAAATATTTATCCATGAGACAATTTGGCTAAGAATTCTGCAAAAACCGATTCCAGGTATTGTGGCAACGAAAGCTGATTTTCTTGCAGAAAAGAGTTGAGTTGTGGAGAGCAAGCCAAATCTTCATTTTTTGTGCAATTTTTCCACAGTTCAAGTTTTTTCTTGAACGCAGCAATCTTGTCAGATAGCTGCAAGATGTGCGACTCTTTGCCTTGCAAAGACCTGTTAAAAACATTTCGTTTTAACCAGAAAATCTGGATCTGCAAACTTTGGGGTACACGGGTGGTTTTCATCAACCAAAAACGAATGAATTTCGTTTTTAAGCTCAAACACTCGCAACATTGAATTACCAAATGAGAGCCATCGGGCACTGCTGTAATAGAGCAGACTAGAATGGTCTGCTCCCATATCCTCACAAAGTTTTGCAAAAAATCTTGCTTTCATCGGCCGCGTCCTAACAAAATTAACCACTTTTACAACTGTTTCAACTACGTCGCTGATGTCTTTGCTCAGACATTGGGCTACCAATGCCTCTCGATGAATAATGCAATGGGTCCACGTAGCATTGGGAGCCTTACTGCGAACCCTTGCTTGCAATCCCTGGAATCGCCCTGACATAGCACGTGCTTCGTCTGTACAGATTCCTACACAGTTTTGCCAAGGAATTCCATGCTCAACCATGTAGGAATCGGTTATTTCGAACAACTTCTGTCCAGACGTTCCTCCAGAAATAGGCTTGCAGAACAGCAGATCTTCCGAAAAGTCGCCTTCATTGATGAACCGGGCGTAGCAAATTAGATGTGCATCCTTGTTATTGTCCGTAGCTTCATCCAACTGCAACGCGTACTGTCGGTTTTTCAAAAAACTAGAAGGGACAGCCCAATGGGGTTGTACGCAAAGTTGACGTAGGACTACGATGCAATGTGGAATCTAGATCGCATGATTTTTAAAAGAGTGGTCGAAATTGGTTTCCTTCCAAATCTAATTCCTATACAGTAAACGTTCGCTCTACAACCTTTACTATTTGATATAGCCTGTCTTGGTATCTAAATTCATAGATCTTGCTTTCACAGGAAATAATATGTATGAAATATGATATCAAGATACTCTGTATCACGTAATATACATTGTAGTGCGAATGAGCTAGTGATCATTTGGGAAACGTTTACCCTAGAGGCAGGTTTCGTTCACCTCCAATTGCATACGGTTTCTACTAGGCATACACACTTAGAATTTTATGCCGAGTCTCAGCTTTCCGAAACCGAGAACCGCACAGCTGACCTCTCGGTTTCGATCTCGGCTTTATTATGTTAACCGATAATCTCGGTTTAGGTCAAACTGAAAACTCATATAGTTAGCTGGAAATCTGGGCATAAGCAAACTGATGTATTGGTTAAAATCCTAAACAAACATAAATGAGTTTTACCGAAATTCTGGTTAAATTGTGTGCAAATACCTACTCGAAATTTTGGATTAGATATTCATTGAAACATTGAATATTTTATGCCTATAGGAAATACCCTGCATAGATGGTGTTTTGCGGCAAATCTGCTGGCTGGCTGGAACAAGAATGCGTGGAGTACAGTAAGCTAGATGGACGCATCAGGTAAATCAAGACTTGGAGAGCGTGGGTGCAACCGAGGAGAGAACCAGCCATGAACCCGGTGAATCGGCGTAGAATTGTTGAAGAGGTCTTATCAATATAATTGATGCAGTGCCAATAAATGTATGTTTTTTACCGCTCCACAAACAACATACGATTTACTCCACTTGCGAATGAAAACAATATGGCGCATGGCGGTTGACAGATGAAAAGCCAAACCTCGGCTTACGCCACTGCTAAACCGATATTTCGAAACGATAGGCAGCTGAGGTCGGTTTAATTTTGGTTAACGCTTGTGGCTCCTAGTGATGCCGAGAATCGGTTTAATAATGAAGTTTCAAGTGATGCTGAGACTCGGCATCATTCAATTTTTTGCCGAGCTATCAGTTAAATACAAAAATGCCAAGTGAATTCAGGTAAATGTTTAAGAGAGCCCGTGAATAATTTTGTGTGAATGTGTGTACAACACTGCCAAAAGTGCAAATCAGCTCCAACATTAGATTAGGGTGAATCTGCTCTTGTAAACTATGGCTTTCATAGTCATTTTCTCTTGAACAAAAAGTCACAAATACAAATTAAGCACTCTTTAAGGAAGAGGAGCTTTATCTCTATCCGCTGATATATTCAATTTAAAGGAATTGTATTTAACTTCCGGCCGGCTACGCTTTCAATCCGCTCGGAAATGTCATTTAAGAAGCAGTTCATAATGCTGGTCGCTTTGGAGGAACGACAGTATCGGGTTAAAATGCTTCAGCTTCCGGTAGATGAAGTGCGATACGTTTTCTTCTTCCAAACCTTACTGCTGGAATTGTTTGCCTTCCGAGATGGTGGAGCGAGAATGCACCCTAAGAGCATATCCTATTGATATGATTGACCACCTGGAAATCATTAACCTTATTGCGTTGTAGACGGTTGGTGGATTCAACGTCTATTATTACCGGTAGACGTCTAGGTCAAAATAGTGCAAATTGAACGATAAACCAGCATTTGGAAAAAAAAAATATGACAGAAAATTCTATTGTTTACTCTTTAGATAGCATTTAATGGCCCTAAAGAGGACCGTTTGGTTTTAATAATGATATGGCCCTGGTTGTACTTTCTACGATGCTTGAGAGGGCCACAATCTATAACGCGTAGAAGATAACTATAACTAATCACATACTATGCTGCGACATTTCACTTTATCAAAATTATTTGATTCCTATCGAATGATTAAAATTTCAAACAGCACAATAGAAATATTCATCCAAACAAACTCTTTAATAAGCAAGCTCATTTGGTCGTACTGAAAAGGACGGATTTAGTTGACATTGTTCGCGATTGAACTTGGGGATTCTTCTTGGTATTCTTGGTGACGTGGGATGATTCTTGTCCCGTTGTTGTCACGGGCGGCTTTTTCCCATAAACTCGTAGACTTAAGCAGCCTTCTTTCTCGCAGCGCATTGACGGGAGGTTGACGGGAGTATCGGCCCAAACAGCCAACTGCACCAACCTCTCTGGAGTACTACTGCTCACCAGTGCATCCTACAGTGTGCTCGCTCGCCTACTGCGTTGCTACAGCAGTGTGGCTCTGCACAGCACTACGACTGCCGTAAGACTGAATCAAATTTTCTGCTAAGAGCTGGTAATGACGTCGGATGCTATTTCACGAAAGAAGGCGGTACCAACGAAGTCAATGTGATACAAATTGCATCAAAGGGGACGAACTTCAGTTATTGCGCCACAATAATTAGTTTTAATTAGTGCACGC
Organism: Aedes japonicus; assembly: GCA_034211315.2. Classification (NCBI taxonomy): domain Eukaryota; kingdom Metazoa; phylum Arthropoda; class Insecta; order Diptera; family Culicidae; genus Aedes; species Aedes japonicus. Next base: position 38,120 of record JASCZW010007185.1, read on the forward strand.
TAGACGGATAATTTTCTTAACAGAAATATGCCTAATTTGCGTGCTACTATCAGCAACTAATCTGCTAGGCACAACTATGAACTACAACGAAATCAACCACACGGTCGGTCTCTGACGTGTCGCAGCTCGGCTCGAATTATCCCTGCTAGAATTTTGTTCGATAGTTGTTCCACGTTCTTTGTGATATACCCCGGGACGCGGAGTTTAATGAATGCTATGTTCAATTACAAATAACACTATAGAAAAATTCAACCAAACAAACTCTTTAGTTAATAAATTGATTTTGTCGTCCTGAAAAGGACGAGTTTCGTTGACGGGGGAGAAATAGTTTGCTTTTTCACTTGGGCTTTTAGGGATTTTTGTCTCATTACGGGCGGCGTTTTCCCGCCAAATTGCAGGCTTCATCAAAAATATTTCTCGCAACGAGGTTGACAGAAGAATCAGCACCAACAGCCAACTGCACCAACGCCTCTTTGGGCAACAACTGCTCGCCAGTGCACCCTGCAGGATGCTTGCTGCCGCCTGCTGCATTGCAACAGTCACTGCACAGCTCCACGACTGTTGTAAGACTGAATCAAAATTTCTGCCAAGAGCTAGTATGTTATGGCGTCGGATGCTATTGAACAAAAGAAGGCGGTACCAACGAAGGCAGTGTGATACAAATTGCATCAAAGGGGACGAACTTTAGATATTGTGCCACAGTAATTATTTCTAATGAGTGCACACTAGATGGATGAATTCTTAACAGAAATATGCCTAATTTGCTTTCCACCGCCAGCAATTAATCCGGTATGCACAACTAGAAACTATGACGAACTCAACCACACGGTCGGTCTCTGATGTGTCGCAGTTTGGCTCAAATTCGTTCGTTCTAGAATTTCGTTCGTTCTTTGTGATATACTCTGGGACGCGGCGTTTAATGAATGATATGTTCAGCCGTGACGTGGTAACTGATTTACAAACAGCACAAGAGAAAACTTCAACCAAACTCTTTAGTTAGTAAACTGATTTGGTCGTCCTGAAAAGGACGGATTTAGTTGACGAGGGAGAAATATTTTGCGATTCCTCTTGCGCTTTCTTTCTTCGTTCAGCTCCTCTTCGGTGTGGCTGGCCAGTTGCAAGTGACGTGGGATGATTCTGGTCTTCTTGTTTTCACGGCGGCGTTTTCTACAACGTGCTTGCCATACACGTCTGTCGCATACGGATGCACAGCGAGAACTGATTGTTGGTCTTCCTTCGGTCGTCCCCACATGTTCCATAATTGCTGGCAAGGCTACTGTGGCAGTATGAACCAATCAGAGCGTAGCGCAATTAAAATATGAAAGAAGTTCCATTAGTATAAGTAGCTCAATTTTTCATTTGAAAATGACCTACTTTTGCTACCATACAAATTTGCATATCAACAGGTTGAAATGTGCTTTCCCTAGCACGGTCGTAGAAAACGGGTAGCAAATGTCTTCTTCTTCTTCAAAATAACTTTATTTTATTGCCGGTGTCTGATTTTTCAATTGTGGCCCGTCCCCTATAACTAAATTTGTTTCGTTCTGCATTTTCGTGACTCCCTTCTTTCTTGGCTATGCTACAACGCTAGGATATAGTCGCGGGCGAACGGAAATTGGTTCAGTGCATCATCCCATCTCCTCATTCAGCACCCTACAAGCGACACGTTCGGATGTGGTTTTCGCTTCTGTATCGTCGCGCGCTTTTGTTCGGAAAAAACGTTGTTAGTGAAGAAGACGTCATCGGACGATGTCGAGAAATCGAGGAAAGGGCCATTATAGCCCTGCCAAGCAGGACCAAGCCTCATCCAAGGGCAACCGAAAGAAGAAGTGCCAATCGGACATGGCCAGCGAAGCAAGCCAAAGTACAGCAACGAACTCAAGTGAAATCGGAGATTTCGGTTCCACAGCAGAGGACCCCAAGGCCGCCGAGACAGGTGCGACGAACATTAAACTGCCACCACTGGCACTGGTGGTGAAATCAGTGCCTCTAGGCAACCCTAGTAGAACACTTGTTGCATTTCAGAAGGGATAGCATAAATATGACTTGCTAAGTCGTATTCAAGTTACTACAACTAATTATGATCGCAGTGTGCTACTTGGGAAACTATTCAGCGACTTCACGTCGTTGAGTGTCAAGGCGGAGTTCAAACTCACCGGCATCGGCACCAAGATCGGCGAAGTCGTTCCTCAAGGATTCCAAGGCGGAATCTTTCACCCAAGTCATCCCTGGTGCGAAACCGTTCAAGGCAGTCATCAGGGGCCTACCGAACTTCGATCCCAAGCCGATCGAGAACGAGCTGAAGGATCGGTACAAGCTAGCTCCACTCGCCGTCTACCGGATCAAGAGGAGGAATGAAAAGAGGCACCCTTTTCCTCGTTCACTTCAAAAAGGGAACAGTGACCCTCAGTGGGCTGCATGCCGTTCGTATCATCGGATTTGTCATCTGCTGGTGGGAACCATACCGAGGCGGCCATCGTGACACCACTCAGTGGCAGCGGTGCCTCAACTTCGGTCATGGTACCCGCAACTGCAACATCAAGCCCCGGTGCAGCACCTGCGCCGAAGAACATGCCACATCCAACTGCCCATCGAATGGATTCGAAACTATGGAATACAAATGCACCAACTGTGGTGGCGCTCACCAAGGTTCTGACCACCAGTGTCCGAAGCGCGAGGACTTTAAACATATCAACAAACAAGCATCGACCAGCAACCAAACGGGTAGGAAAGAGAACAAGGAGAGTGTCTCCCCCCTCCCCAGCGCTCACTGAAGCTCTCCAAGCAAGACGTAGACAGCCACCTCCCGCCAACCCCCCCCCCCCCTTCCCTTCTGCTGCTCTCAACCAGCCAAATCAACGCACCACCCCCGCTCCTGGCACGTCGTACTCCCAGGTTGCGGCCGGTGACGCCGAAGAAGATGACTCGCTCACTGACGAAGAAATCGCCACCGTTCAGGTGGAAGCCATCATCATCAGACGAACCTGTAAGACCCAAGCCGAGCAGATTCGCGCAGTAGCCTCGTTCATCACCAAACATGGCTACAAAACCGCTAACCATCGTCACATGGAACGCTTGCTCTATACGAGCAAAAACAGTTGAGCTTGCTGGCTTCCTTAGCAGGCACAACATCGATGTGGGCCTCCTCACAGCGACCCATCTCAAGGCAGGTGACAGCCTCTGGTTGCCTGATCACAACATCATTCGGCTCGATCGCTCCAGGGGGGGGGGCGGAATTGCCGAATTGCCGTCGTGATGAAAGGATTCAAGTACCACATTCTACCTCACATTAATACACTGGCGTAAAAAATATATCGAAATTCATAAAATTTGTCTTATGAAACTTCATGCACCCACTAAATTTTGATTTCATAAGGCCCTTATGACGTCCATGTGAGTAACTTTGATTCCCTCAGTGATTGTTATGATTTTCTCAAGTCAATCTTATCAATTTCATTAACCGCCTGCTGACTTTCATGGCTGATATCATTTGGGTACAATAATCATAAGGTAGATGTATGAAATGGTTAAAAGCGCGCCAAGAATTATTATTTTGTTTACTCTTGTAGATTCTCAATCCTGAAGATTCCGGTTTACTCGATACTGTACTTCTCTCAAATGTGTAGACTAAACCAGGATGAAGGAAATTAACCCCTGGAAACTAGAAATGTGTTAAAGTTTCTGTTACAGATGCTTATCATCATACTGTTTAGGCAAACAAGTGCATTGCTTTTAGTTGTTGTTCCGCTTTATACTATATTAGTATGGGGTTTATCGAGTTGAAGTTTTTCGCGCATATTGATGCGCATTATGTTTAATGAGGATTAGTGCTAATCCGTATGTAACATCTCGTCAGAACATAATACATTAATAAACCTCAATTGCGTGCGGGCTTACTATAAAATGACTTGCACTGTTTTTTTTTTTCATAACCACAAATTTAGAATCCTAGAGGGTTTGAGCTGTTTAGTGGAATACCTGTAACTAGAAATTAGAAGAAAAATTAGTATTTTCCATTTAATTCCAACTACCTTTGCTTATCTTCGACAGATACGCGTATTTCGTCTACAATGTGTAGACTTCTTCAGTGTCTCGTACTAATAACTCGAGTTATTAGTACGAGACACTGAAGAAGTCTACACATTGTAGACGAAATACGCGTATCTGTCGAAGATAAGCAAAGGTAGTAGGAATTAAATGGAAAATACTAATTTTTCTTCTAATTTCTAGTCACAAATTAAGTATACGTGGAATTCATATTTCAGTAGAATTTAATAAAAAAAAATATATAACAAAACACATTTATTACATTCATAATTAGTAGAATCAATGCATACGACGTCCATAGCCTCAACAAATAAATTTCATAAGGCTGTTCAATGAAACTTATACGGTTGCCAGAAACAAACCATTGGAAGTGGTTGTGACAAAAATCGTGGCATTTCATAAGGTATTGTTATGGAATGCAATCCTTCTCCTTATGGCTAATTTTCATAAGGTTATTTAATGGGTTTTACAAGGTATTTTGCACTAGTGTACGAAGCGTTGAGTGTGGAGGTGGAAACAACTTCCGCAAACATTTGATTTATCGCCGTCTATTGCCCTCGGCAGTATGCTGACAGCAACGGAACGGCAACGAAATTTAAGAACAACCTGGCCACCATCGCTGGGACCTCTTCCCGGTTCGTCATAGGCGGGGACCGCAATGCCCGGCACGAAGCTTGGTGGAACTATCGGCGGAACCGCAATGGAAGTCTGCTATTCGACCATGCCCAGCTCGAACTGTACACGGTGCAGTTCCCAGACGAACCAACATTCATATCGCAGGCGGGGAACCCATCCACCTTGGACATCTTCCTGGCCAACACCAACATATCCAAGCCGGTGGCTCACAACGACCTCAGCTCCGACCACCAACCGGTGGTGGCGAAAGTTGGTGTCAACGTGGACCCAGTCCCCCGCTGCCTACGAAAGAACTACCACCACGTCAACTGGGCGTTGTTCGGATGAACGGTAAACAACAACATCGACGAGAATCCGCCCTCGGCAACATTGAGGACATCGACTGAGCCCTGGAGGGACTACAATCTGGACAAAAAACAAGAAGTGGCCAATCTGAATTGGCAGATTGCTTCCAGAATGGTCTCACTACGAAATGAAAATTTCGGGCGCATGGTCCAAATTTTTCATTATGGCGAATCTAACATAGAGAGAGATTCTCTCCGGTCTCGTTCTCCTTCATTTATTACAGCGTCGTTATAAAACTTTCGAGGCATTCTATAGTACAGATCGAAACACAACAGTGCTGGCTTGCATACACTACAAATAGTAAAATGAAAAACGTAAAGTTGATTGGAATATGAATGAAAGAGAAAGTAATCAAAGAGAGTCTTTCAATGTTAGATTCGCCCTAATGATAAAAAAAAAATCAGTGGGGTTGTGAACAAGACACGACCGGTTGACGTAGACTACGTTAAACCAAGTGATGCATTATAATGTCAGGGAAATTCTGTGTGGCTATTATTAGCATTAAAAAGGTTTCAATTATTCGTGCCGGTCGCTTATCCTTACCGGTAGAAGCAGTTTAAGTCACAATATGACGGGTGTGGCTCTTATGGGATATTAGACCAGCGTTTGAAGCTAGTATGCAAGAAAATTCTGTTGTACGCTGTAGAGATATCATTTAATGGCCCTGAAAAGAGCCGTTTGGTTTTATGAAGTCAGTATGTGGGAAAATTCTCTTGTACACTCTTTATAACTCTTTGGTGGCCTTGAAAAGGGCCTTTTGGTTTAAATGATGACACGGCCACGGTTGCACATTTTACGATGGACTATCTTTAAGGCATAGAAGATAGTTGAGGATCTGTTAGGGAATATAAAATTATTAAATTAATGATAGTTTTGCTCATTCTTATAATCATAATCGCTTGTCATTACTAAATGTTTATTCGTCGAAAATTAAAATCGTTGGACGGTGGTTCAAGTAAAATGCATAATATTGCTGGCATTGCAAACGGAGGTCACGAACGAAGGTTAAAGCGGCAGAATCTTTATCACGACTAGTTGTTTGATCACAGTTCAAAGCCAAGTCTAGATAAAGGTACTTCTTCATGAAATCAATGAAGGGAAGTTTCTCTGACTTTGGAACAATAATGTTATAATTGCCAGTCACAATAAGTGGCATACCTTTTCTGATGTATTTCACCAGGTTGCGTGCAATAAAATATTTAATCTGTTTAATCTGAATTTCCTGTCGCTCAGGATTCCGTGAGTGATGTTTACTGTCGCTATGCACTTGAAGGTACACTGGAGTCCCTCGGAACCTTCATAGCAACGTACAGAACATGTTTTGGCTTGGCAGCCCTTCGATCACACCGCGCAGTTCACTGGTAGCCATCATGAATGGAGTCACTCGCACATCTGGGTTGAATGTTCTAGGGTGTCCTAGATAAATGTCTGGGAATGAAAGTTCCTCAGCGTGATCGATGTTCGACAATGACACTCTGTTTTGTCCCGGCGCTATTTCCAGACATTTATCCTCATTCCACATGAGAGTTTGCTGCTGTCCTATCAGCAGTTCAACATCGTTATCTCCTTCAATCATCTCGATGCAATCAGTACACTCATAAAAATCTGCATATTTAATATATGTGCAAAACACATAAAATATGACCAGTTACTTTTGCATACGAAAACTATGTGCGGTGCTAATAAAATCTGGTTTATTCATTAAAAGTAGGTTTTATTAGCAGCTGTTTTGATTTCCATTGATATTCTTATGATTGTTAAGAGATATCAAATGATTTATATTTGATAGTTCTATACATGATTGTTAAACTTGTTTCATAGCGGCTGTTCGCGCGACGGAATTCCTTCGGACACAATTTTAAATACGCGGTGGATTTACTGGAATAACTACCTTTTATTTATAATAACTACTTTTTATTTGCGCGAACAGAGAAATAATTTTTATTCCATACGAAGTACGTGTTGTACACGCGACGGTTTATTTGCTAACTGACCTAATTAATTATATACAGTGCCAGCTGACCGGCTACATATCGATCGAGATGCGATCGGGTTTACAAGAACTATTCGCACACTACTGTTTCTTACGATCGTGTTGAAACAAACCGAGGACCCACTCGGTGATAACAGAGATAACAGTAGTGGCGAACAGTGTGGAACATGTTTGGGTCACTCATTTGACCATTAGCTCTGTCCATCTTTTACATAAGCCGGCCGCCTTGGAATCCTATCGATTTCAATACCTCCTACTCTATCTAATGTGTGTTTTCAAATTCAATGCGTGGTGTATACAATAATGGTACAATATGTTCTTATATACTAATACTGCTGCTGCCTTGTTGATCGAAAGGTTGACCCACATACGGTGACGAGATGACCTTGACCCATATACAAAATAGCTGATTCCTCTACTCCGGACTGCCAATTGTTCGATCGATTACTGCTGCTGTGTGATGGTCTGCTAACATTTCTCGTCGATGGTGAACGTTGAATTTGACAGTGTACCTCGGTTGGAATTGAACATAGATGTAGTATCGTGTAGCTTGGATGTGTAAACCGGAACAACATACCTGGCAGAACATATTTCTGCTCCATGATTTTCCCGACTCGAAGATTGGCTGCGTGGTAAGGCTAGTTGCAGTGATGTGTGGGTCTCAGATCATGCTGTTTGTGTTAATTTACTGATGCTTTTTCTTCCGTAGACTATCGACTTCCTTGGTGATGACTTGACTAAATGCTTATGATCTCTTTATGTTGACTTCGAATGATGTGCGTTCGTGGACTCGGTGATGCGACTTGGTAGATTTGTGACGGCTGTTGATAGTGTGGCTGATACAGTGTTGAGATGATCTGTGCGATGCGTGACGATGCTCACGGCCGATCCGCACAGCGCGTGACGATGATTTCTATCAATGAGATGAGAGGGTGCTTTTTCAAATGTACTAATGAAAAGAAAAACGACTGGCGTCGACGATCCCTCTATCAACGAGTTTGCTTCGATTGATGTATTAATACTCGATGGCTACGACGGTTAAACTGCGGTGACTGCGATGCTGGATCTACATTGCTGAGAAGGTCCGAAAGGTTGGCCATACCTTCTGACGGTCGGAGCGTAGAAACAGGAGGTCGAATTGCGCACTTCTTCCTCGAATGGCTGTCACTGGTTCGTCGTACCTCGAAATATCAAACGTGATTGTGTGTTTAAATTTTGAACTTTTGGAACGATTCCCTGACAACTAGCACTTTGCTAGTTTTTGACTTGAGCCTCAACCTGATCTGGATGCAAACGATGCACATGCAATACCTTCACCGAAAACGACACATATTACCTCGAATAATGGACAACTAGACAGCTCAGATTTGGGATTGAGTGTCAGGCAATTTGGACTGACCAAACGCAGGGAGGTATGTCTGGAGAAAGATGAGAGATTACTTTTTCGAAAATTGAATTATACATTAACTTAACTGGGTGTGCGGAGGCCTCTCGACCTCCGCCGTTGGAGGAGTCCTAGTTCTCCTCTTCTGGTATGACAATGTTCTCTCGGATTGGCAGCACGCAAATCTTGGAAATTGCTCTTCTGTAACTGCCATCTTTAGTCCGCACGGTCACAACTCTGATGTTTCCGTCGGACCCAGGGTGAATGTCTGTCACTCGTGCCAGTTGCCACTTCAAGGGTGGGAGATTGTCCTCCTTGATGACAACCATAGTGCCTACGGCTAGATTATCCCTTTGTCGTGTCCATTTCGTTCGGTTGTGAAGATTGGAAAGATATTGTGCCGACCATTTCTTCCACAACTTCTGCGTGAACAGCTGCATCATTTGCCACGCTGAAAGCCTGTTTTCGGGTATCGCACATAGATTGGGCTCTGGTATAGCCGTCAAAGATCGCTGAACTAGAAAATGTCCTGGTGTAAGTGCCTCAAAATCGTCGGGGTCATTGCTGATAGGTGTCAACGGTCGGGAATTTAGGATTGCTTCGGTTTGTGCCAGTACGGTTTGCATCTGGTCGTAAATCAGACTGCGGGTGCCAATCGTTCGTTTGAACAGGATCTTGAACGATTTAACTGCTGACTCCCAAAGCCCTCCGAAGTTCGGTGATCGTGCTGGGATAAATTTCAGCTCAATTCTATCCTCTGCTGCGTGTCGTGATATTGCTTCTTGGAATTGTTGATTATCAAACAACCGCGCCAGTTCATCCAACTCCCGCCTTGCACCAACAAAGTTCTTCGCATTGTCGCACATGATGAGAGCCGGTTTGCCACGACGAGATGAGAACCTCCTCAACGCAGCCAGGAAAGCTTGGGTAGTGAGATCCGCTGATAATTCTAAATGTACTGCTTTGGTAACCAAGCATACGAAGACTGCCACAAAGCACTTGATCGGACGAGCTCGACGCTGAGGGTAGACTACGCAAAATGGTCCGCAATAGTCCACACCAACTCTTTGAAACGGGAAGCATGGCGTTACCCGTTCGGGAGGTAAATCTGCCATCAGCTGATCCTGGATTTTAGGCTTCGCGCGAAAGCACTTTACACATTCATGGATGACTTGTCTAGTTAACTTTCTGATACTTGTCGGCCAGAACTGCTCTCGGACGCTGGACACCACTTGTTGTTGACCGGCATGGAAATGCTTCTGATGGTAGAATGAAACGATCAGTCGAGCGAGAGGATGTCGATGGTCCAGAATGTACGGATGTTTCCGACGTTCCGGTACAGCAGCGTTCTTCAGCCGGCCGCCAACGCAGATTAAGCCTTCAGTAAGTTGCGGATTGAGCATAGCAATTCTTGATGATTCCTGTACTTGACCACTCTTGGAGATGTCTGCCAGTTCCTGGGGAAAACATTCGTGCTGCGATTGTTTCACGAGAGCTTTGATCGCGTCGTTGAATTCTGCAGATGTTATGAATCTGACCCTTTTGCAAAAGCGATTTGCCGGTGTCGAATTCCATTTGAATCGCTGGATATAGACTGTCAGTCGCACCAGGTCTACAAACGACGAACGAAGACCAAATATTTCGCTTGGGGTTACCGTTGGAAGAGCAGCGACTACAGCCTTTTCTTCCAGGTCTGCCTTGTCTATGGTTTCCTCGTCAACGTTCGTTGCGTCAGGCCAATAGGTTGGATCCAACATCAACCAGTAAGGTCCGTGGAACCAGCGTGACTCGTACTGAAGCTGTGATGGGATCATGCCTCTTGAGATGATATCCGCAGGATTGTCTTCTCCTGCAACGTGATTCCAAATTCCTCCCTTCGTGATGTGCTGGATTTCAGAAACGCGGTTTGCCACAAATTGTTTCCACCTCGAAGGCGGCGAAGAAAGCCAGCAAACGACGATGGTTGAATCAGTCCAGAAGAAGCATTTAGCCGAAACATTTATGCTGTTGACGATCTTCTCGTATAGATGCGCTAGGAGCAATGCGGACGATAGTTCCAAACGCGGAGTCGATAGGGATTTTTTGCTCTTTTTCAAATTTTCGAGTGGAGCTACTCGAGATTTGGAGGTTAGAAGATGTACTGTTATGCTTCCATCTGTAGCTAACGCACACAAAGAATAATAATTAGTAGAATTAAAAAAACCATTGCTAAAATTGAAAAGTTGCGTTGGTTCTTTTTCGTAGAAAGCGATTTGCTTTCACAACAATAACGTTCAAAGTGTCAAATCAAAATTTTCCTGCTTGGCATATTTAAAAGTTGAAACTTTCAAAACGAATTGTAGAACTGCCAAATCGAAACCATGGCATTGTTGAAAATGAAAGCAAATTATTTTCATTCCAAAACAAACTTTTAACGAGAAAGTGTCGTGCGATCAAAATAAAAATATGCCATTTGCATTCAAATAAAAAATAGTTTTAACATTAAGAGGTTTATTTTTCAGATAAATTGTAAAATTTTCAAACCCAAAGCGTAGCATGCAAGCAAATTATTTTTTTTCCAAAATAAACTTTCAAGATGAAATTGTTGTGCTATTAAAATATTAATTTATTTATTTCCTAATGAATTGAAATGAAAATTGTTATAACATAAGAAGGTTGTTTTTAGATGGAATCTTTCACACTTTTATATAATGCCTCAAACAAACTGTAGGTAGTCTGTCTGACCGATTCTTTCTAGCATATAATTGATAAGGATTCTTATATGTAAGGCGTAGTATATTTTCCACATTTGTCCACTCAAATGGCAATCAGCATTCGTCCATGCTCACTCAGTTCTGACAAAAACTCGGCTAAAAGGCTCCGAATGTACTCCGAAATCACGAACGAATTTCTTCTATGTTTAATTTCATTATCATCGTTCGCCTGGAAATATAAGAAGCAAAATAATTACTCACTTTCCGGGACTACTAGAATCAAAAACACAGCCGACGTACTTTTTTTTATAGAAACACGAACGGAAAATTTAGCTCGCAATTTCCATGGGTGCACCCAACGCGTACAAAAGCGGACGGGAGCAACGATGATCGTAGTAGCTGCGTACGCGGACAACAACATTAAACAACTGCAAACCACAACTAAGACGACGACTTGCTTTGTGTTGGTGGATTGGACAGTTCTACAATTTTCATTGTAAAAGAATACACTTTTAAATGTACACACTGAACCGAAACATAACACTTTCAAATCAAACGAAGAACTTTCGTTGTAGATAATTTAACTTTCAATTCAATGAAAAATAAACACTTCTCAGAAGTAAAGTGCAAAACTTTTGATAACACAAGATTTATATTTTGTGTGCGTGCGTACGTACACACATGCACCGTACGCTTTGTTCGAGGCATCACAGAAGCCGTGCAGTTCTACGGTTACGATGGAACGGCTTATCCCTACCCATCGAGGTACTGCTATTCCGTCTAAGCTTGCCAAATTCCTCCTGTATTCTCGCCAGCATTCCTGTAACTGCGGATCGAGTGGGTCATCCCATCCACATTCTTGCTTCCAAAGATCCTGCAGAAAGATCTTCGCTTGAATGATTACTGGTCCTACCAGTCCTAAAGGGTCAAACAGTCGAGAGGCATCTGATAGGACACACCGCTTTGTGATCTCCGTTGATTCGTTCCACGTCGGTGAAATGAAACGGAAACAATCCGAGCTAGGTTCCCAGATTAAACCTAGCGTTTTAACAGAGGAGCTCGAAGAATCCAATTCCAAAATCGAGCGTTCGTCCCTCAATCCCTCCGGCACCTCTGACAGCAGTACCTTGCTGTTAGAATTCCACTTTCGTAATGAAAATCCAGCAGATTGCAGCAGTTGAATCATCTCCTTGATTAACACCTTTCCTTCCTCAATGTCGTCTACGCCTGACAACATATCATCTACGTAGAAATCCTTTGTCAGGACCTTTGCAGCAGCTGGATGCGAATCTTTACCTTCATCGGCCAAACGTTGCAGACACTTTGTAGCCAGGTACGGTGCGGACGCTGTGCCGTAGGTAACGGTGTTTAAAACGAATGTTCGAATAGGTTCAGTAACGTTATCTCTCCATGCGACTTTGTGTAACAAACGATCCGATAAACTATGCAACACCATCCGATACATTTTAGCAATATCTCCGACAACGGCATATCGGTGAAGACGAAATCGGAGAGTGATGTCAACTATCGTGTCCTGAACTACAGGTCCAACCATCAACGCATCGTTCAATGACACTCCGCTGGACGTTTTGCACGAACCGTCAAATACTACTCGCAGCTTCGTCGTCGTGCTGTCAGGCTTGAATACAGCGTGGTGTGGCAAGTAGTATGACGGTGCACTTGTGTCTTCCTCGAAGTACTCCTGCATGTGACCCATGGCTAGATATTCTTGCACGAAATCCACATATTTCTCTTTCAGCTCCGGATTCATCGAGAAACGACGCTCCATTCCCATAAAACGCTTGATGGCTGTCCATCTTGATTCGCCGAACTGCTGAAGTTTCGCCTCCTTCTTTGGTAACGTAACAACGTATCTCCCTTCTTCATTCCTGTAGGTTGTCCTATCGAAAAACTCCTCACATGCAGATTCTTCAATCGATAGTGTACTTGTGGATTGACAAGTCTCAAGTTCCCAAAACTTCGAAAGCTGATCTTGAATTTGTGCCGTTGAACAAACTAGAGCGTACGATGAACTTGTAAGATTTTCAGGAATACGGCCGGAAACAATCCAACCAAATACGGTATTCTGAAGCGTCGGGCCATCCTCGGTCGCCTTCTGCCTCTCCTCCTTCAGCAGTTCCATGTAATACTCTGCTCCGATGATGATGTCGATTGGACCTGTCTCACAGAACTTAGGATCGGCTAGATGTAGATGATCTGGAAGATTCCATGTCGTGGTGCGGAAACTAGCGGTTGGAAGTGACACAGTCAGTTTTGACAAAACGTGAAACTGAATCTCCTCTGAGTACGACGAAATATCCTGCGATCTGGCACCTACTAGAGCACTGACTGACTTCGTCGAAACGGCTTGAGACTGTCCAATACCTTGGATTGACAGAAAGACTGGTGTTTCATCTAGCTTGAGTTTGCTAGAGAAATCCTTTGTCATAAGGCAGTGCTGTGAACACGAGTCGAGCAAAGCCCGTGCAAGCGCCGAATTGCCAAAGCGATCCTTAATGCTGACCATTGCGGTCGAGAGAAGAATGTTTTGTGTAGGCGTGATGGGGAGAGATACATGAGTATGGCTTGTGGTGGCGAGTTCTGTGGCTGGCTGAATGTGTGAGTCATGTGAGTTTGCAGTGTTAGTCCGTGTCTGATGGTTCGAGTTTGGAGGGCTAGATTGTGGCTGCCTAAGCTGTTGGTTTGCTATCGGAGGTTTTGACTGTGCGGGTGGAACGGAGGATCTAGGTAGATCAATGTGCAACCACGTGTGATGCTTCTGATGACAATGGTGGCACGTCCCCCTTTCGCAATTTCTGGCGATATGTCCAGGATACAAACAGTTTCGACAAAGTTTATTTTTAATAACGGCCTCATTTCGCTCCGCTATCTTCATTCGCTTAAATCTGCTGCACTGGTATACTGAGTGACGTGGTTCACTGCAAAAATAACACTTGTTGGCCGATTTCAGGGTTGTGTGGCAGACTGCGATCCGTGCTGACCGTTGATTTACGACGACTGTCTTGGCAGGAGCAATTGATTGGAGAACCGAACAGTGACTCTTGAGAAACACCATCAAATCTGCGTACTTGGCGACCTCCTTGCAGTTATGATATGTCTCCCAATGGCGAAGTGTCGTGGAATCCAATCTAGAACACACCATATAGGCTAGGATGGTACTCCAGTCGGCAGGGCTTTCACCGATCTTCTCCAGCATCTGAAGATTCTTCTCAAAATCGCCAATTAACTGGTTTAGCCCTTCGTAGGTCTCCCTTTTTAAGCCTTCCACTGCGAATAACGCATCGAGATGAGCCTTCACGATTAGTTTTTTATTCTCATAGCGGCTCTCTAGCGCCTTCCATGCTACAGCGTAATTGGCGGCAGATAGTTCGATTGCTGTTAGCTCCAGTAACGCATCACCGGACAAAGAAGACCGAAGATAGGTAAACTTGTCGATTTCCGTAAGCAGAGTACTATCGTGTATAAGGCTCCGGAAACTGTCACGGTATGGCACCCATTCATGGAGATTCCCGCTAAACGAAGGCAATTTAATTTCAGGAAGTTTCACTCTGGCGAATTGATTTGCTGCATGCTCATTCGGTTGCTGTCGTTCAGAAGTTCCTTTCACAGATGCTACAAGCGATTAGAACGCCAGCAGATCTGCTTTCAACGAATAGTAGCGATTCTCGAAATCCTGCATCAGCTGATCGTTTTCCTGCTCTTTTCTTGCTACATTTTCCAACTCTTCTTCATCATCGGTGTCTTCTAGCAGCAATTCGATCTTCTCCCGTGTCTCGACAAATTTGTGGAAAATGTTCTCCAACGCATCTAGACGTACGCTGACCTGACGAATATCCCTTTCTTCTTCAAAGTTGACGACAAACTTCTCGATTCCATCTAGAGAATTCCGCAACTGATGTTCACGTTTGGTCAATGCTCGGAGGTCTGCCATAATAAATCACTTCACTGCACTCAGATTTAAATTTGACACCTTTAGATTACAGGATTCACCGCTCTGCAATCTCACTGCACTGTACTACAACACCTCACTATGGCACTACCGATCGACTCAACGAACCACCCACGGAACCTCACGACTTGACTGACGATCAACCAGATCAATTGACTGCAGCAAGAGTATCAGCTTTGGAGAACCAAAAGCCGACAAAACTAGCAATTCGAGACAAAATGAGACTAATGGCGAGCGGACAACAGGGCTATTGCTTGAAAATAAAATAGACTCACATGCAATTGTATTCATTTATTCACAAAACAGCCACAGAAATTCGAAAGCGCCTCATGCAATAGGCCACCAACATGCAACTACTCCCTTTTATTTCTGCAGCGATTAATCCATCCGTCTTCATCCAGCTTCCTACAGCCTCTCGGTTCCAGTCTTCCGGCTTCCTACAGGTTCCCAGGTTTCGATCTGGTCAACGTCGCAGTCCTCAAGAAACGACCGATCACCAGCCATATATTTCAATGGCTCCGTTGGCGCGAGATACTGCTTCTGATGGCGCCTCACTCACTTCGAAAATGGTGACACTATTCACTGTGTCACTATTCACAATTGTCTATAGTCTTACTATGCACCGTCGTCCATCACGATCCGCGGACAATCACTTTCACTTTTATTGTTCACCGTGTCCGGGAATTGTAGCGAAATTCACTACTTTATCCGGTTCGAAGGACCAAATGTTCGCGCGACGGAATTCCTTCGGACACAATTTTAAATACGCGGTGGATTTACTGGAATAACTACCTTTTATTTATAATAACTACTTTTTATTTGCGCGAACAGAGAAATAATTTTTATTCCATACGAAGTACGTGTTGTACACGCGACGGTTTATTTGCTAACTGACCTAATTAATTATATACAGTGCCAGCTGACCGGCTACTTATCGATCGAGATGCGATCGGGTTTACAAGAACTATTCGCACACTACTGTTTCTTACGATCGTGTTGAAACAAACCGAGGACCCACTCGGTGATAACAGAGATAACAGTAGTGGCGAACAGTGTGGAACATGTTTGGGTCACTCATTTGACCATTAGCTCTGTCCATCTTTTACAGCGGCATTTGCAACAATTGCTAACAGTTTCATTCAAATAAGAGCATTATATAAAAAATTCTAACAAAACTACTATTCCGTTGTTTATTTGTTTAATAGACATAGAAATATACAACATCAACTTTTGACATCATAATCAAATCCAATACCTGAAATAAACTCGGAAATACATAAAGTGCTTATTTGATGATTTTATATATCTAAAAAGTAAATCACCAAATCTTTCGTTTTTCTTGCGTCAGACAGTGATACAGTTATACAATGCGTTCCAATCCCAAAACCAGCCGGATGCTTGCGAATCATCGACTAGTTCATCTGTTTGAAACTGTATAAAAAAAAATTACATGTACTTTTTATCTAATGAACCAAAACCAAAAAATGATTGTTTACCTGCAAACAGTTCCATAAGTTAAACAAATTCTGAAAGTTTACCTTGTAACTGCGCTATTATTCAAGCTTTTTGCTTAAACTAGGGCCTACTGGAATGGCGGAGGTGTGGCACTAATAACACGTCGGAGCATCATATCAATGTCGTGTGGCATGCGACGGAGGTCGCAATAATGTTTTAACATGCTAGAAGTTATGGACAGATCTCTCCTCCGCCTGGAGCAAAAAATAACATTTTTTTTTGCTCGTGTTTAACTTTTGATTTCTATGCATGATGCACTCACATTCTAATCTACGCATAATGTTGTTCAATAGTACTACACATATTTTTTATTAGCTGCACATAAAATGTAAATTTCTTCCCGCGCGTATAATCTATGTGTTTTGCGCACATGAAAAGTACCAGTCCTTTTTTTTGAGTGTAGTGTCGACAGCTGGCTGGTCAGAGTCGATTGATCGCAGATGATTTTCGTTGAAGATGATACCGTATCGGCGATACAGAGGGGTTTCTTGTAGGAACTTCAACCAGGCCTTCACTGTTTCCTTCTTCACAAATCCAGACAGGTAACTGGACTTGTGGATGATGTGCTTTTTGATGGACACATTGAAGGCTCTGTCGTCGTCCAGCTGTCGTGGCAGTTCCTTTACCATCTTGTCGACATCAACGGGCACATTTATCACCTGACCGATGATGGAAGAGCTGGATTCGATGGAAAACGCGGATAACTAAAACCATTCGTCACGGCTAGCGCAGGTACCTTTCCTTTGGTCATGCTTGAGTCATGGCTTGAATGCTCAGAAGACGGTATGTCATACTGTGCCTGAATAGCCTGTATCTAGGAATTCTCACCATCGCCGGAACCATCAACAATGTTTTGCATCGTTTGGGGGATTTCAGTAACGACAGGCAGCGGAGGAAATTCTATAATATGCACCTACAAACATATATTTTGACAGGTAACTTGTCTCCTTTTCAACATTCACCATTTAAATACCATACCATTCGGATCATTTGTATACAATATGAGTTGTAGTATGCCTTTGCATAATTCAACTTCAAAGAATCAAAGATTTGCAATTTATGCAATTTTAGCAATTCTGGATTTCAAGGGTAATAATAAACATTGAATTACTCTGGAATTCAAATAACGATAAAATTCGTTATCAGAAAATATGCGACAGGTTTAGTGATTGTTATAAGAACACTATTATCAATTGCAACATTTTCAGATGTGTAAGCGTCTCTAAAAATGTTCAAAGTTCAGAAAGTTTTATCAAACAGAAAATAACAAAAAATATCTTGCAGTTGTTGTAAGGTTATATACAAGTGTATAGGGCACATGTCCCTTGACTCAGTCGATTATGTAGCGCACGATTACAATTTTAACTATAACTCATACAATAATTTAGCTAGAAACGATATTCAACTAGTTATACCTTTGCTAAGACATGCTGAACTAGGCGTTTGCTGTACTGGCCAATGAAAAGTCACCAACTAACATTATTGCGTCGAAAACTTTCGATGGATATGGATATCATTAAGGATTCTTGTTCGAACGAATTTCAGTAAAGTTTATTTATTTCATCGCTCCGGGCATTTATTTATATTATCGCTCCTGGCATTCGGCTATATTCGGTATACTATACGGCATATAAAGCTAGTTTATAACATCTAAATGACTTTCTCATGTGATCAATCGGCCATTCCATTTCAAAACATTAAAATTCCTACTATATTCATTTAGTTATATAGGTATTGGTATGAATAAGCCCTTCGACAAATACACAACCGCTCACTCTTACTTTTCCAATGAAAACTTTTATATTCTACATTTTACTATGTGATGAATACATTAGGCCATATTTGGGAATATAAGGTTTAATGCGTACCTAAAATATGGTCTATGGTTTTCTTGTGAAATTATTATTCATGTTTCTATGTGAATATCAGGTAAATTAGTGAATCAATTATGGCTAAAACGTTAAGGAAATCGAAATATATATAAATATATTAGATCTCGCAGAAGAAAGAGAGTGAGTTTTATAAAATATCATTATTCTTTGCATTGGTATGGGAGAAAAGGTTGGTTAATATATGATAAATTCTCATGAATATAAAATAAACACCTGAGAAAATAATCACGCATTAAAACATGTTCAGCGCATTAGTTGTATCCATATCATGTGTAGGTTCGTATGCAGTAAAAGCACGCTACGCATGTCATCACCAGAATACAATTAATACTTTGTTGAAATTTATTTAAACAGGGAGCGATAACATAGAGAGATATTCAATTACTATGATGACATGCACTTTGTCAAATTGATTTAAATTTAATAAATATCAATTTCCTACCTCGAGTTGAAGGACCTTCTCCAGCGTCCCAATTAGTTGTTGGCAACGAACAAATCGAAACTAGATTAAATGGCGCACAAACCGAACGAAATATTAATTTAATTCTTATGTAAACAACTCTCTGAACTGGATTGGTTGTCCTCAAAAGGACAGATTATTTATTAGTGGGTTGCGCCAACCAGCTGGGTAAAACTTTCCGACGGCTCGCCCTTCATGGAGGCGTTTTTGCAGTTGCAGCGAACGAATCGGCACCATGATATTAGGCACACAAACCAAACGAAATAAAAGTTTAATTCTTGTATAAACAACTCTTTTTATTAAATTGGTTGTCCTCAAAAGGACAGCTTATTAATTTACGGATTGCGCCAACCAGCTGGGTAAAATTTTTACCGACGGCTTGCCCTTCATCGAGCACCGAACTAAATTTCACATTAGTTCTGTAATAAACAACTCTTTTATTTTAATTTATTGTCCTCAAAAGGACAGATTATTGCAACCTACTGCTGCTCGCCCCAAGGACGCTTTCCCCCAAACAGCAGCGTTTTCGAAGTCGCGGCGAAACAATCGCCACGATGAGGTAAGATGGCGGCTTGCACAAACCGACTCGATTGTGCGCCCTCATAATCCGCCATTTTACCTCATTGCGACGATTGCTGTTTGGGAGAGCCTTGGTACTTACCACCATCAGCTGCTACGCGACCATCAGCTGCCTCTACAACCTGCTCCGCTGCCGGACGAATAAAGCAGCTGCGACCAGCTTCCAGCGACTAGCTTCCGCACAGCTTCAATGCTGCCAAGCGAATGAGGCAAATTTTTCCTAAGTGTCCGTTTTATACCGGTGTAAGCTGCATGCGAGACGTACATGGAGCGACGAATGAAATGATTGGTTAAAGTCCCTCTCTAATACAAAGAAGTAGAAGATGATGCAAGACGTTCCTTGCATCGATTTGAAATCTGTGATAGGAAATTTGGTAAATTTACTCTGCAAAATGACATAATAAGAAATCACCTTATATTTGCATTATTTTCAATAGTTTACTATTGTTTGAGAATAAATTTTGACAATTGAATTGAAGCACATGAATTGTTTGAGTAAAATTTTCATAATTTAATCTATGCCACCATTGAATAGCATTACCCAGAAAAAAGGCATCAATAAAATAAAATATGAAGCAAAATGTACAAGATGGGACAGGGTAAAAAAAACTAACAATTCAGCGCCAACATTAGACTAGGACGAATCTACTTTTGTAAACAAGAGCTTTCGTATTTATTTTCTCTTGAACAAAAGGTCACAAATACAGATTAAGCACTCTTTGAAAAAGAGGAGCTTTATCTCTATCCGCTGATATATTCAATTTGAAAGAATTGTATTCTACTTCCGATAAATTAGCAAACGAATTGTTTGTTTGCAAAAGTAGATACGCCCTAATAGTTTCATTTGATCTTCTTACTTTTCTTATGCTTTGATTTTCTGTGGGCATAAAACAAGAGAGTGATAAGCTTCACTGTCCAGTTTGAATACAACGCAGTGCTGTGCATTTTCATGACGGTTATAAGACTATGACCATCATCTTCTCATGATCATTAGAACTCACGAATGATGGTCAAATACTGTGTCACTCACAAACAGGTTCATCTCATTTGACCGTTTGTGACAAAAGTATACCTGACTGCTGGAGAATGTGATATGAAGAGAGTAGGAAATTCAATCACTCACTAATTATCTCTGAGAACGATATGCAAGACAAAATATTTTCAGCATAATAGGTGTTAACCTCTGGCAATTATTGTCCAATTTTAATTCTTTTGGCAGCGTTAGATTCAAAAACTCACCCCCTTCATGGATATTATTGACAATATCCGTTTGGATTTATCTGGTTCCCGGAAATCCGGGTTGCCGTGGCTGTGGTCCGGTATGGATACACTATTAGGAAATTTCAATTGGATTTCCCGGATCCTTGGAATAATTTCCACGAGCTATTTCTATTTCATTGTGGATCATATGCCAACTTGTTCCTAGAACGACCATTCTGTAATAGGTTCCCCTGGGGTCTCGAATGGCCATAAACATATTTAAAAGAAATCCTTGGCAATATGGGTATCAAAATTTGAGAAATTTCTCCAGGCAGATATTTCTTATCATTTTGTTGCCATCTGATGATCTGTCCCCGAACCGGTTATTCTGGAACAGGTTCCCGTGGATCCTCAAGTTGCCAGAAACAAACTTTGAAGAAAACTATGGCAATATTGGTATCAAAATTCATTAAATTTCTTCAGTTTCGGAACTTCATCAAATTTCCCCAGTAGGCTATTTCTCCACGTTTTGTGGCTATCTGATGATCTGTCCCCAAACTGGTCATTCCGGAACAGATTCCCGTTTGGCCTCGAGTGTTAATGGACATATTTAGTATATGGGTATCAATGGACATAAATATAGAATAAATCATTAGATAGCCACAAGACGTCGAGAAATAGGCTTCTGGATAAATTTCCTGAATTTTGAAACCCGTATTGCCGAGATTTCCTTTCAAAAATATTAATGGCCTCTCGGAACCCCCCAGGTCCGATGACAAATCATCAGATGGCCTCTAAATGTTGAAAAATATCCTACTGGAGAAATTTCATGAACTTTTCTTGGGGTTTTCTTCTGAAAATGTTCATGGCCACTCGAGGAATCACGAAAGCCTGTTACATAATGGCCGCTCCGAGGATAAATCGGCTTATGGCCCACAATGGAATAGACATAGTTCTTAAGAATTTCCAAATTTCCAAAGATATTGACATTTATTCCCGAAAATTCAATAGATATTTCCAAATTGTGTCTCCGCGCCACACCACAGCCCCGGAAGCTCGGAACACTGGAAACCAAATAATTCCAAATGGTCACGGTGCCAAAAGAATTAAAATCGGTCAATAATTGCCAGAGTTCCAATTATTTGAATTTGGAGGATACCCGGGCAGCCTGTCGAACAGTCTTCGGTCCCTCCTGGTACTTTACAAAATGTTTTTATTCAAAAAATCGCCTTTCGTTTTTTACAAACATGTCAGTGAATTTCAGCTTCCTGTTAAAAAAAAATGAAATTCCGTAGTGTAAAACCTTAAAAGGTACCCGGGTACCCTGTCAAACACATAAGGGTTAAAGGAAAAAAAAAAACAAAAACTGAACCTTCAATCGTAAAGCTCAATCTGCGGCCATATCGCCATTGACGGGGTAACGTCTCCTGATTTTGACGGTAGAAACACCGCTACTAGCGATGACCATCATGATCGTCTGTTTACTAGAGAAGTTAAATTACGGTCAATTTCCATGACGGTATATTTATTCTTGGTAATACGATCGTATAACGTAACACTTGTAAAGATATAGAAAATGAGTGAGAAACGCGAGAGAAAAATCTCCCGGCTGTTATTTCGTGATGATGAAAAGTTTGAGAGAGTGAGATGCTCTTCTGTTGCTTTGATTGTCAATTGCAAGCGAGAAACAAAAGAAAAACTAGAAGGGACAGCCCAACGGGGTTGTACGCAAAGTTGACGTAGGAATACAAAGCAATGTGCAATCTAGATCGCTTGATTGTTTAAAGAGTGGCCGAAATTGGCTTCCTTCCAAATCGAATTCCCATACCCTAAACGTTCACACTACAACCTTTAATGATATAGCCTGTCTTGGTATCTACATTCATACATCTTGCTTTCACTGCAAATAATATGTATGTTATATGATATCAAGATACTCTATATCACGTAATATATCTTGTAGTGCGAATGAGTTATTGGTCATTTGGGAAACTTTTACCCAAAAGGCTGGTTTCATTCACCTCCAATTGCATACGGTTTCTACTAGGCCTATGTGTGTACAACACTGCTAATGTCGAAAACATTACAGCTCCGGCACACGAACGATATTTTTCGCAATTAAACACCCCAAAACCAAGCCCCCAGCACTCCCAAAGACATGTCAACTCTCCTTCCAGTTGTTTTTATGGCCCTGAAAAGGGCCATTTTGGGTTCAAGGGAACAGCTACGGCCACCATCTCATTTCGTCATGTAACTGATTTACCTCGTGAAACCGCGGGTTTGGCTAGCTCTCCCTAGGTCAAAATAGTGCTAATTGAACGATAGACCAGCATTGGGAAGTAAATATGTAAGAAAATTCTATTGTTAACATTTAAAATAGCATTTGGTGGCCCTAAAAAGGACCGTTTGGTTTAAAAAAAAACCGTTTGGTTTTCTACGATGGTTGAGAGGGCCACAATATTTAACGCGTAGAAGATAACTATGGATACTTGCAACTACGGATACTTGCAGCCATATTCCTCAAAATTATTTGATTCCTATCGAATGATTGAAATTTCAAACAGCACAAGAGAAATATTCACTTAACAAACCCTTTAGTAAGCAAGCTAATTTGGTCGTTCTGAAAAGGACGGATATAGTTGACGGGAAGGAAACATTGTTCGCGATTGAACTTGGGTTTTCTTGGTTCAGCTTCTCGTCGGTGCGGGTGACGTGGGATGATTCTTGTCCCGTTGTTGTCACGGGCGGCTTTTTCCCATCAACTCGCAGGCTTAAGCAGCCTTCTTTCTTGCTGCGCATTGACGGGCGGTTGACGGAACTATCGGCTTAAATAGCCAACTGCACCAACCTCTCTGGGTAACGACTACTCACCAGTGCTCGCTCGCCTACTGCGTTGCAACAGCAGATTTTGCTCTGCACAGAACTTTGACTACCGTAAGACTGAATCAAATGTTCTGCTAAGAGCTGGTAATGGCGTCGGATACTATTTCACGAAAGAAGGCGGTACCAACGAAGTCAACGTAATACAAATTGCATCAACGGGGCCGAACTTCTGTTATTGCGCCACAATAATTAGTTTTAATTAGTCTTAACAGAAATGTTCGAAGTTTCCTTGCCCAACAACTAATCCGCTATGCACAACTAGGAACTACGACGAACCCAACATGGTCGGTCTCTGGCATGTCGCAGTTCAGCTCGAATTATCCCTTCTAGAATTTCGCTCGTTAGTTGTTCAACGTTCTTTGTGATATACCCCGGGACGCGACGTTTAATGAATGCTATGTTCAATTACAAACAACACTAAAGAA
This sequence comes from Aedes japonicus, assembly GCA_034211315.2. Taxonomy (NCBI): domain Eukaryota; kingdom Metazoa; phylum Arthropoda; class Insecta; order Diptera; family Culicidae; genus Aedes; species Aedes japonicus. The sequence goes on from JASCZW010007185.1 coordinate 62,142, forward strand.
AAATTCAACCAAACAAACTCTTTAGTTAATTAACTGATCTGGTCGTCCTGAAAAGGACGGGTTAAATTGACGGGGGAGAAATAGTTCGCGATTCCACTTAGGCGTTTAGGGATTTTTGTCTCCTTAAGGGCGGCTTTTTCCCGCCAAATTGCAGGCTTCAGCAAAATTAATTAGAGCACGCTAGACGGATGATTTTCTTTAAAAAAAATATGCCTAATCTGCTTGCCACTGACAGCAACTAATCCGGTATGCACAACTAGGAACTACGACGAACTCAACCACATGGTCGGTCTCTGGCGTGTCGCAGTTCAGCTCGAATTATCCCTTCTAGAACTGACGATTCTAGGTTGAAAAGAGAAGAAGACACCGAGTGGTGATAAATCTGACAGCTCCCATGTTAAAGTATAGGACAAACATTTAAAGTGCTTCTAAATAATTCAAATGCAATTCTAATTATAAGCGGTTTGTTGTATGATGGAAGAAAAATCCAGAACTGTACAATAGGGGACTGTACAGTTCTGGATTTTTCTTCCATTTGTTACCAACGCCTTGGGAACAATGGCCCGACCCAAGGCAGGGTGCTCGAGGAGGTTGATTAAGGTTAGGGTTAGATTTGTATAGCTGTATATATTTGTTAATAGGTTTGATTTGGCTATAGGTTAGATTTGTAAATAATTGTAAAATTTGGTTTGGCACTTTTGATTTGTTTGTAATTATTACATTAGAAAAATAAAATTTCTATTAGATAGTCCCTTGAAAACGTCTCGCATCTCGCAGCCGATGACAACTACTGTCAGTACGGCTGTCATTCGTAGGATATTCCGGAAAGGGAGAAATGGAGTGATGAAGAGAGAGAATAGAGAGTGGAAGTGTCGAAGAATCTAGAAGACGACGACGACGACGACGAGGAGAATAACGGGGCAGAACGTGATAGACCAAAAGACCGATCGGACGTACGTGACACAAGAAGTGTGGAGAAGTTCCTTTTTTCCCATCGAAGAATTTGATCGAGACCGAGATCGGAGGAGTGAGAAATTGACTGGCTTGGAGTGGGCAGTTAAGTGATACGGGAACGTAAGCAAGGACATCGTGTTCCGAAAGTGTCTCAATCTAGGGCGAAGCATCCCGAGTCCGACTGTCCACGGTAGCGCAACGTGGAGAAGTGTCGTAGTGCAGAGCAACCAGTTTAGCCAGTGGAAAGCGTCCCAAGGCATCCCAGAAGTATCCCTAGCCAGAATAACCATCTTGAGGATTCCCGGAGTGGCGAGTCCCGTACTGGTGGCCAGTGAGCGATCCGTCATTACCGCGCCACACGCCACGTGCTTAAGTGACGGACGTTCTGGAGGTGAGGGTTGGGCGAGGTCCGGTGGGTTTGCCCCCGCTTCCTCAACCCAAAATCCGATGGGTCACTGGGCCGTGTGCGAGCACGTGGAACGTCGCAGTGAAACAGGATTCAACATGGACGACGTCCCGACTTGCTGGAAGTAATTCAAGGTAACTTCGCAGCCTTTCCGACCTCTCTCTCTCTCCGCATGTGCATCCGCAGCAAAACGGCCGCAACGACCCCCCCTCCTCCTATTCAATGTACCTTTGTAGAAATATAAGATGAAAACTGAACTATTGTTGTGTTTGTGCCATTCTTTTGTGCTGATGACCTTCTCGGGTGGTTTTCCTTTGTTCACTATTTTCCTAGGGTTGTTGGTTAATACAAGTGAGGTCACCCCAAGCAAGCAGAAAGCCGACCTTGAGTGAGTATAGACTGAGCTAGCATAAAATTACAATTGGCGATCCAACTAAAAGGAAAAAAATATTTTTTTCTGAAGAACATTTTTTCTGCTTGCTCCGGGAGACTCACGATTCGTTCCTCTATTTATCGTGAATGGTTCGTTGTGTCACGTTGACATAGTTGCTCAAACACAAGACAAACTCTGTTTGATCCACTTTTGGTAATATTATTAAATTGTAGATACTTTTGTTAAGATTTACGGGTTTGATTAAGTTAAGCTTAGTGAATTGAATTAAAACTAGGATAATTTAAAGGAATTTGAAAGGAGGATTATATGAATTGAATTAAAAAGTGAATTTGAATTGTTAGGTTTTTAAATATTTGGTTTCGGTGTGCTTTAACAGTTATTATCGGCCAAAATGGCGAGTGTGATGGACCTAGTAGTTGAAAAATTGAATAAATTTTATTACGATATGAGAGTAGACCACCTTAATGAAGATGAATTAGATTTTGAACTTGACGTTAGGGATATTTTGTTTAATAATAATGAATCAATTGCAAGAAAACGAAGAGCACTACGAGAGACATTGAAAACGGAAAAAACGCAAGAGAATCCTAGAATGTTCCTCAAACAAAACCCTATTGGAGACTTTCATATTTGCTTAGCAAAATTTAATAAAATAGGGGAATCTATCAGGATTTCAAGCAAGAGTATGCCACCAAGATGTCAGTCGAGGCTGTTGCACTTAGGTAGTTGGTTGATGCTTCTGGAACCTAATGTGAGTCCAGAAGAAAGAGAAGAAATTGATAGAATGCAAGAATCCATCTTGGCGCTGTTGAACAGACACTTTTATGGTAAACGTCCCACTATACCGGACGAATTCGAAGGACACGAGTTGTTAAACCTTTTCGACGAACCGGGGTGTCCTTCAGAAGGTGCTACTATTCCGTTTACGGTTCCTACAGTAACACTTTCAGATTCACCTTCGGTTGGAAATACAGTAAATAATCAACATGAAGAAGAGCACGCCGATTTAATGGGTTCTCTGATCAGATTAGGATTACTGAATTCAGATAGTCCGGAGCATGCGGAACAGAGAGACGTGAAAAATGCACTATTACAGTTGGAACACGAGCTTTATCTACTTCGGAGTTTTAAAGCCGTCCATTCCACAATTCCTCGAAATCAAATTTCTAGCCAAGCTTCGGAGGTCACAACCAGCGCGGATCAGACTATTCCTAGTTGTACCGCCACCTACACGGATACCATACCGAAAAGATCGTTAGCAACGGTAGTGAACCCGAGATGGTGTCCTCTGAAGGCAGGAGTTTCATCGGTTCCTCAGGTCTCCGTGCCTTTTCCTAGAATCAGTTTCTCAACCAGCCCCACCTCAAGTAGATGGCAGCCTAGCGTGATGACTTCAATCAACCCAATCCAAGGTTTAGGGCCAGAGTCAGCACCGTATGTCTCCCAGTCTGTACCGGTTTCAACAGCGTACAATTCCGTAACGACCGCTTCAGTGTTGCCTCATGAACAGTATCCGGGTTATTATCCCTGGCTACCAGTCAATCATAGGAACACGGTGCCGGTTATGACGACTGCTCAGTATATTCCTCCAATAGGACATCAGAGTCACCAAATACCAGAACCAATTCGGCAGAATATTCCGCATTCTCTGGCAGGCTCGAATTTTTCGGCACCAGCATATACTCAGGCCGCACCGCCTTCTTGGCACCCATACCAGTTTGAAGGCCCACGTGGTGAATTTCTGGTATTAGTGTCCCAGATAGCTCTATCGGAGCGAACCCCCGAAGCTGAGCTATTTGATTCGGCATTTCATTTATTCACTGGACCAGTACTGAACTGGTACATGACGATGCGTTCGTCTGGTAGACTTACAAGCTGGTCACACTTACTGAGTGAACTTCGAAAAACCTTCGCTCACCCGGAATTGGACTCCTTAGTTCGAATCAGGATTTACCAAAGGCGCCAGCAGAGGAACGAGACTTTTCAGGAATATTATTACGATATGGAGAAGTTGTTTAGGTCCATGATCGAACCCATGAGCGATGCTGAGCAGCTAGATATTCTCAAAAGAAATATGAGAGCCGACTATAAGAAAACACTTCTTTGGAAGCCGATCTTTAGTCTTCCAAAACTCCTAGAAGCTGGGCATGTAATTGATGCCTCAAACTTTTCATTATATGCTAAGGTTTTTGGAAGTGAGAAGTCTTGCAATGTGGTTTCTGAAACTAAACCTGGAAGGGGAGATGTTAGGAATTACAACAATCGTCCTGCTTCCAGACCTAACCAGCATGGTTTTGCTGGTAACAAATCTAAGGAAGACAATACGAAGAAGAAGGACAATATTGGGGATAAAAAGCCCGGCCGTCCGCCTCTATCAGGCCTGCCAAAGCAACCGGATCCGAAAGAAGGTCCTTCTAAACCGACTAGAACATTGGACACGCTCGTGGAAGCACATCGACCCCTTCGTGGTTCTGAATGCCTTTATTGTCGGCAAACCAATCATTCTTTAGACCAATGTAGGAATTATAGAGGTTCACTATGTTTGGTGTGTGGATTCAAAGGATTTGAAACCCACAATTTCCCCTACTGTCGAAAAAACGGCTTGCAGACGGCCCAAAATCGCCGACCGTCGAGCCCATTCGCGTAAATTCGATGCCGCTAGATTACACCCCTGCCGAGTTTTGGGAACCTGTTCAAGCAGAATTCTATACGACCGAAGACTCTCAGGTTCTCAATATCTCCCTTGTCGGTAACCAGGACAATAGACCATATGCTAAAATCAAAATCTACGGCTTACCAACTAAAGGGCTGCTAGATTCGGGTAGTCAACTTACCCTTATCAGCGAAAATGTTTTTCACAAATTAAAGAAATCAAAACTAAAGCCTCTAGCCCAACATACGGTGATCCGTTCTGCACATGGGTCTTTACTAGAAATTCTAGGTCAATTATCTGTTCCTTTCAATTTTGCTGGGCGTATTAAAATAGTTCCAACCTTAGTCGTTAGAACTTTGTCTGTGGACTGTATCCTTGGCATGGACTTTTGGCAGAAATTTCGAATCTAGCCGACCTTTCAGGAGTGTGCAGCGTTAGAAGACGAAACTTCTAGGATCCAGCAGGACCAAGTCACTTTCAGCGATTTTGAACTTGCTCAACTAGAAGAAGTAAAGGAGCTCTTTCAAGGGGCTTGCTCAGATAGGTTGACGATGACGTCACTAATCAAACACCGCATTGAAATAGCAGATGAATGGAAAGGAAAACCTTCGCCTACTGCCTAGACCCTTACACCCTTTCTCCAAAAATACAAGAAAAAGTCGGAGCAGAGTTAGAGCGAATGCTTTCGATTGGCATAATCGAAAGAGCTCACTCTGATTGGTCTTCGAATGTTGTCCCGGTTATAAAACCATCGGGGAAGGTTCGCCTCTGCCTAGACGCCCGTAAAATAAACGAGAGAACCATTCGTGATGCATATCCCTTGCCACATCCAGGACGAATCCTCGGTCAACTCCCCAGGGCTAAATACCTGAGCACTATTGACCTGTCTGAAGCTTTCCTCCAAATTCCTTTAGAGGAAGGCTCGAGGCGGTATACTGCCTTTAGCGTCCAGGGCAAGGGAATGTTTCAGTTTGAGAGGCTGCCGTTCGGGTTGGTAAATAGCCCGGCCACTTTGTCACGGCTAATGGACCGTGTCCTCGGGCATGGCGAGTTAGAGCCGAACGTCTTCGTATACCTTGACGATATCGTCATCGTATCGGAGACGTTCGAGCGTCACTTGCAACTCCTCCGCGAAGTAGCAAAGCGACTATCAGCGGCCAACCTTTCCATTAACCTTGAGAAGTCTAAGTTCGGGGTTAATGAATTGCCATTCCTAGGGTATCTAATATCAACAGAAGGTCTCCGGGCTAATCCGAACAAAGTTCAGGCAATTGTGGACTGCGAAAGGCCAACCACAGTTACGAAGCTTCGCAGATTCCTAGAGATGGCAAATTATTATCGGCGGTTCATAGATGCCTTCAGTGGTGTCACCTCGGCGTTAACCGACCTTTTAAAAACCAAGTCGAAAATCTTGGGTTGGAATGAGGCAGCTGAAGAAAGCTTCAACCTCATTAAGGAGAAATTAATTTCAGCCCCCATACTTGCTTGTCCTGATTTCTCGAAGGAATTTACTATTCAAACTGATGCTAGTGACGTAGCAGTAGCAGGGATCCTAACTCAGATTCAGGATGAATACGAAAGAGTAATAGCCTTTTATTCCCATAAGCTGACAACTCCACAAAGGAGCTATCATGCCTATGAAAAAGAAGCGCTAGCGGTTCTTCTTTCGATCGAAGCGTTCAGGGGCTATATTGAGGGCTCGCATTTGACTGTCATAACTGATTCCGCCGCCCTTACACACATCCTAACAGCCAAGTGGAAGACCGCGTCTCGATGTAGTCGATGGTGTCTGCAGTTGCAACAATTTGATATGACGGTTCGTCATCGACGAGGCAAGGAGAACATCGTGGCAGACGCTATCTCCCGCAGTGTTACTGCTGTCAATACTAATCTCGGTACGGATGCTAAAAGAGCAGAAAATGCGATGGCTGCGGCGATCCCGTCTACTTATGTCAGGTCTACGAAGTCAAATGCAAATCTTATTCAATCAGCGCAGTCGTGGTATGAGGATTTGCTAGAAAAAGTGTCTGAGAAACCGGAGGAATATGTAGACTTTCAAATTCGCGAGGGTGTACTGTATAAGTACGTAGCAAACACTAGTGAACCGCACGATGACCGGTTCGACTGGAAGATAGTTCCACATCCTGACCACCGTAGGGACATCATCCACGAATGCCACGATGACAGCATGCATCAAGGCATCGATCGAACTCTTAGCCGCATCCGCCTACGGTATTTCTGGCCTAGGATGGTTCTTGAAGTACGGGAATATGTAGGAAGATGCACCACCTGTAAAGAAACAAAAGCTCCAAATATAGCATTGGCGCCTCCGTTAGGGGCACAGCGAATTACGACCCATCCTTGGCAGATAATAGCATTAGATTTCATCGGCCCTTTGCCCAGAAGTCGTAATCAACATCAATATATTTTATCTGTCGTCGATCTTTTCAGCAAATGGATAATGCTGATCCCCTTTCGGAAAATCGATAGTAAAAACCTCTGCAAGGTCCTGAGGGACCATCTGAGGCCATCATTACAGACAACGCTTCATGCTTTCTGTCCCACGAGTTTCGGTCACTTTGTACTAGGTTCGATATACGGCATTGGCTGAATTCTAAATACCACTCGCAGGCCAATCCGGTGGAGCGGGTAAATAGGACGGTCAATGCTGCAATCCGAACCTATGTGAAAACCGACCAAAGACTCTGGGACACTAGGTTGTCGGAGATAGAAGCGGTTCTCAATACATCAGAGCACTCTGCGACGGATCTTACTCCATTTTGCGACCCACGGTCACGAGATGGTCTTGAAAGGATCTGATCATCGGGCCGGTGAGGCTTCACAACTATCTCCCACAGAACGTGGACAGCGCCAAACTGAAATGTATGAAGATATTAAAAACCTAATCCACACTAGACTCGATAAAGCTCACCAGGACGGGCACAAGCGATACAATCTTCGTCATAAAATATTTGGAAAGACCTTACAAGTAGGTCAAATGGTGTTCAGGCGGAATATGAAACAATCTAGTGCTTTAGAAGAGTACAACGCCAAATATGGGCCTCAATACCTACCGGCGAAAGTCATCCGGAAAATAGGATCATCGTCGTATGAAATTGCCGATCTCGAGGGCAAATCGTTAGGCGTATGGCCGGCGGTGCACCTTAAACCCGGGTAAATATATAATCCACTTGTCTAGTGGAGGCCTCCTTTGAGAAAAGACAATACAAGCCAACTACTTCTCCGCCATGGACATATAGGGCTATTACGCACTGCTCATATATCAGGTAACAATAATCACACTGCCCAAGAGGTTAATTGTAGCGATGTCCTCCAGTCAAAGGTCCAGTGAATAGCAATTCATCTTCCGTGAAAGTCCTCTATTTTTCGAAGCAATACACCAGCAAATTGCTTATTGCGACGTATTCGTTTCTTCAGGCTCAAAGCTTAAGCAACTTAAGTCAAGTTTTGTTTTGATTCTTGAGTGTCTATAGTTTAGACTTATGAATCAGGCGCCCCATCTGACAGTTTAACGACTCACATCTCTCACAGAATTAGCTATTCAAAAATACGAGGGACCACTCGTTAAAAAAAAACGAATTTAGGTCACAGATAATATCAGACGGAAAACTCCACCTTTTTATCGGAAAGATGAAAGGTTTTCACGTCACCAATCATCAACACGAAACCAAACAACAAGGTTGTAGTTGTTAGCTTCGCCGATGAATTAGAAGAGGTTAAACATATTGATCATCTAATTTAAATCTTCTGCGGTGATATCGTTGGTCTCCGAGATAAATAAAATTACAGTGGAGCAGGAATTATGTCGAATTAGGAGAGAGCATTTTTCTTCTAAGCAATTTTTTCTACGGAGATGCCACTTGTCTCCTAGAATGTAGAAATTAAATTTAAATCTGGGACTAAGGATGAATGAGAGGAAGGATGAAGGAAGAATGAATGTGTTCGAGGGTACCCAAATGTATGAGAGAGTAAATGAGAATAGTTTAGCATCTATAGTAAGAAAGTAAACTCTATTTATACGTACAGGAATATGCAAGATACACAGGAAAAGGAAATAAAAACAAATAAATGCAAAAGTTCAATTCACGAAAACCTAATCAGTAAATTTAACCCAAAACAGACTGACAACACAGAAAAATAAACACTTATAGTCTGAATATCAAAATTATTCATAATAATAGAAAATATTTAATTCGATCCAGAGATATGCCGTTTTGGAGGGCACTATTTCACGGAGGCTGCGATCCAAGAAAAGATGAATCCAAGAAAAATTACCACACACGGATTTCGTGCTCAGCAATTTTTCTCTTGGGAGGAGGAATGATTGTTACCAACGCCTTGGGAACAATGGCCCGACCCAAGGCAGGGTGCTCGAGGAGGTTGATTAAGGTTAGGGTTAGATTTGTATAGCTGTAAATATTTGTTAATAGGTTAGATTTGGCTATAGGTTAGATTTGTAAATAATTGTAAAATTTGGTTTGGCACTTTTGATTTGTTTGTAATTATTACATTAGAAAAATAAAATTTCTATTAGATAGTCCCTTGAAAACGTCTCGCATCTCGCAGCCGATGACAACTACTGTCACTACGGCTGTCATTCGTAGGATATTCCGGAAAGGGAGAAATGGAGTGATGAAGAGAGAGAATAGAGAGTGGAAGGGTCGAAGAATCTAGAAGACGACGACGACGACGACCTGGAGAATAACGGGGCAGAACGTGATAGACCAAAAGACCGATCGGACGTACGTGACACAAGAAGTGTGGAGAAGTTCCTTTTTTCCCCTCGAAGAATTTGATCGAGACCGAGATCGGAGGAGTGAGAAATTGACTGGCTTGGAGTGGACAGTTAAGTGATACGGGAACGTAAGCAAGGACATCGTGTTCCGAAAGTGTCTCAATCTAGGGCGAAGCATCCCGAGTCCGACTGTCCACGGTAGCGCAACGTGGAGAAGTGTCGTAGTGCAGAGCAACCAGTTTACCCAGTGGAAAGCGTCCCAAGGCATCCCAGAAGTATCCCTAGCCAGAATAACCATCTTGAGGATTCCCGGAGTGGCGAGTCCCGTACTGGTGGCCAGTGAGCGATCCGTCATTATCGCGCCACACGCCACGTGCTTAAGTGACGGACGTTCTGGAGGTGAGGGTTGGGCGAGGTCCGGTGGGTTTGCCCCCGCTTTCTCAACCCAAAATCCGATGGGTCACTGGGCCGTGTGCGAGCACGTGGAACGTCGCAGCGAAACCGGATTCAACATGGACGACGTCCCGACTTGCTGGAAGTAATTCAAGGTAACCCCGCAGCCTTTCCGACCTCTCTCTCTCTCTCTCTCCGCATGTGTATCCGCAGCAGAACGGCCGCAACGACCCCCCCTCTCCTATTCCATGTACCTTTGTAGAAATATAAGATGAAAACTGAACTATTGTTGTGTTTGTGCCATTCTTTTGTGCTGATGACCTTCTCGGGTGGTTTGCTCCTTTGTTCACTATTTTCCTAGGGTTGTTGGTTAATACAAGTGAGGTCACCCCAAGCAAGCAGAAAGCCGACCTTGAGTGAGTATAGACTGAGCTAGCATTAT